>BGPR01002487.1:107292-123129 GCA_013235015.1 Araneus ventricosus | reverse complement strand
CACATCAAATGCAAATCAAATTTTAACGGAATCCATTCATAATCAGGCGATACACATCAAATGCAAATCAAATTTTGGAATCCAATGTGCAAGGTACATGTGGCCGCAGTACAGCTAACGTAGAAGTAACGTGCAGGTGGATGATCAGGTGCATATTATCACGTGATAGTGATGTCCCATGAATTAATGCCACCCCTTAAAATTCACCAATAAAATCAGAATCTCTTTTGCGAATTAAGATAACCTTTCCAAGTCAGTTAGTTAAGGCATTTGAGAAACAAAACTGTTTAGCTTTTTTGAAAACAAACCGCTTTTGAAAAAACATAAGAAAGGCGCAGTTCGGGTCCGCGCCGTAGATTTTTCGTGAAAACGTGGGGATAAAATCATAAAACAAGTGTTTCGTATTAATATGTAATTTAATTATCAAACTCTTTAATACAATATTTATACAGAGTAGTATAATGGTTACAGAATAGACCAATCACAAGTAGGGATTGCAATCCGGCAACAATTTCAATCCGGTCGGATCCGGCCGGATTGGACACAACAAAATTATTTTGCCTTTTCATTCCAAAATCAACTGTATACAGGATGATAAAGTGAATGTATTACAAAGTTTATAAAAGAAGCGTCAATTTCTTATAAAATCAACTTTATTTACACTGTTATAATTAATCAACATTTACGAATGAATCAACAATAAAAATTTAGTATAGTGTAACTAGTTAAATTGTAATTGTTATATTAGTTTAGTAATAATTAGATAAAGACGGGCGGTTAAGTTCAGTCTCACTTACTAGATTTCACAAATGACATCAATGATAACTTGTAATGTAACTTATATTATGTAAGTAACTTATATTAAATCAAGCTTATCAACTGAGATCACAATAATTAGATATTTTAGACACGCCAAGCAGTCTCATTCTTATAATTATGACAGTCTTCATGAATCTGTTTAATCAAGGGCACAATTATACAATAACGAGTTTAAAACTTCTTCGTATTTTTTAATATATTTACTTTAAATTATTATTTTAAGTAAAACGATTAAAAAAACTCACTTTGTTTTTGAAAAAATTATCGTAGGAAACAAATAGTGTTAATTGTGTCATCTGTCAATCGACTTCTTACAGAGCTACAAATATAGCCAGCGGCCTAGAAAGCCCTTTCCGCTTCTACACTTGTTGGTTTTATTGTCAACAAATACTCATGAATAGAAGACAAGTATTTTCCTCGAACTCCTTCACTTGCACATGCAGTCATTTCCTTTCTTAATGTTTTCTCATAATCTTTCTCTTTTTTTGGTATTTATGCTCTAGGTTTTCATATCTTGCTGGATTTGCAACTGTAATTCTTTCTGTAATGTCAGTCGATGAATCTGAGTTATTTTCTACTATATTATCTACGTTTTCTTTAAAGCTATCATCTTGACAACTCTTTCTAAGATATTTTTCATTTCTAGTCTTACAACTCTTTTTTTTCGGCATAGTAAATGTATCATCAGTTCGTCTTGTATCATCATCATATTTTTTTATTCTGTAAGTATATTAATATTCCTATTCTCATTTTGAATTGGTTTCAAAAGTGACATGTTTGTTTTAGAACTTTTAGACTAGTACCTGCAATGCAACACAAATAGGTACATACTTACAATTTAAAACGTTATTTCGGTCACTATGTAAGAAGAAAGTCATATTATAAAGAAAAATCAGAAATATGGATCGTTACTCAATTCATTTCTAAGTTTAATTATCTACTTAAATCATTCTCGTAGTCGTAAATGCAACATAAACATAATTCATCTATCAATTGAGCAATAAGAATGTCTATATGGGAAGCGGGTGAGTCAGCGTCGAACGACTCGTACACACCACGCATTTAAGTACCTACTCTTGCAACAACGCGAGTATTTTTTTCAAGAAATCGGCTTCATGTATTTTTTTAATTTACCGGATCCGGTGATCGGATCCGGGAACTGGTGCCGGATCCGGTAGACGTCTAATGATGCCGGATTACCGGATCCGGTTTTCCGGGTTGCAATCCCTAATCACAAGTTAATGCAGACCGTTGCTACATGCGATATACTTGTGATTTATCTATTCTAGGAGGTTGATTCTGGTTGTCACAAGCTACCACAGACACTTGCTACATGCGATAAACTTGTGATTTATCTATTCTGTAACCATTATACTACTCTGTGTAACACGTGTAATCTGCTACTGTTTTTCTTACTCTTGCGGTTTTAATAAATATTTATGCCAGTTTCTAACAAGTGTGAAGTATATTTCCGAAGACTTAATTAATAGTATTTCAGCTAAAAAAACCGCATCCATATTCTAACGTTATTTAAAGTTATTCATTTTTTATTCAAATAAATAGGTACTTTAAAAGCATTTAGGTGTTTTTAAAAAGACCCTTTTAAACTTATACTTCATCATATATACTTATTACAATATTTCAAACTTCGCACGAACTTAATGGATAAATTGCATTATATTTAGCTACAAATTAGTTCAATTAATGATATTAAATTATCCATTTTCTTGAAAGAGAAGATTAATCAATTTAATTAACCGCTAAGCTCAACAAGAACACGTGTAATCTACTACTGTTTTTCTTACTCTTGTCTTTTTAAAAAATATTTATATCAGTCTCTAACAAGTGTGATGCAGATTTTTGGAAGACTAGATTAATATGGCATTTCAGCTAAAACAATCCATCGATTTTTAAAGTAAATAATTTTTATTCAAGTAAATAAGTACTTTTAAAAATATTTAGATGTTTATAAAATTTTTTTTCTCCTCTTAATCAAATTAAATATACCATAAATCAATTTGATTTAATAAATGATTTTTAAAACAAATGCCATCGGTAATATTAATTTTTCTTGCCGGTGAAAATTAATCAACTTGATTAATTATAAAGAATAACAAGACAATGTTAAATACGCTACTGTTTTTCTCACGTCCGCAGTTTTCATAAATATTTATGTTTATACCTAAACGATTTGATGAGGCACATTTTGAAAGACATGATTTACGGCAGCTCATCCCAAAGAATAGCATAAAAATTTCCGCCGTTTTGAAATGAACGTTTTTTTTCTCATTCGATAACCTTGTTTTGTTGACAAGGGATGATGAATACTACTTTCTAACACCTGCTAGAGCTCTCATAAACCTGTTTTGACCTTATGACTCGTTATCAGCTTCTGCAGTTTCGGTCTTTTTTAAAGAAGCTCTTCTTTTAATTGCTTAATACCGTTTTTGGAATTACCGTAATAAATAAAACGTTCCACTTCGGGTGTAAAAATGGTTTGACGAATTGGCTTAATTACATGTGGCGTTTTTAGATGAGGAAATAATTGATGACTTTAATTATTTAAAACATTTAAACATATAATGTAATTATCTTTTACATTATATGACATGCAAATGAATTTAATAGGGTAAAATCACTTGAAATATGCACCATAATTTTGAAAATAATCAGGTAGAGGTTATCTCGACTATCTCTAAGCATACAATTGTAATTAGTTTGACGAATTACCGGAGATAATAAACTGGAATTTACCTTTTTTTAAATTTTATTTTCCGTTTTTTAAAATGGAATTCCAGAAGAAGATTTTGCTGAAGACATAATTCAGTTCATGCCATAAAAATTGCGGAACCAACAAAAACTTCTATTTTGTGTTTCATGGGTGTGATTACAACAAAAGATTTCTACATTCGAACATTTAGTGAATAGCTAAAGTTGCTAACAAAAAAATTTCAATTTCATGATGCCAATTGCATCTACAACGAAGTTGTTCGAGTTTTCTTGAAGATATCAGTTATTTACTAATAATTATATAATTAAAAGCAATTGGAGGAAACTTGAGGCTCAGTTTTTTTTCAGCTCGAGGTTAAATAACAATTTTTTTAGTGATAAAATAGATTGTATTCATGCTATTGCTGGTAATATTTTGAATGCTATGAGTATGTCTTATGTGAATTATCTGTTTATTAATAAATAAACTGGCATTGAACCTTTCTAAAATTTTATTTTCCGTTTTTTAAAAGGGAATTTCAGAAGAAGATTTTGCTGAAGACATAATTCAATTCATGTCATAAAAATTGCGGCACCAACAATAACTTCTATTCTGCGTTTCATGGGTGTGATTACAACAAAAGATTTCTACATTCGAGCATTTAGTGAATAGCTAAAGTTGCTAAGAAAAAAATTTCAATTTCATGATGTCAATTGCATCTACAACGAAGTTGTTCGAGTTTTCTTGACGTTATTAGTTATTTACTAATAATTGTGCAGGGTGTCCACACTTATCGTGGTCCAATAGCTAATTTTTAAACCGTTAGAGATAGACATATAGTTCCAATTAGAAAAATGCTTTAAATGAAGGGAAAAATTATAATATATGTTTTTTGAGTGAATAAATATATTCGTGAAAAAGTTGCGAAATCTGACTTTTTATACACTCCCCCGGTCCTATCAATCATATTTAGTAAAATGTTCTTGATACTCTAATATTTTAAACAAAAAAACTTCCACTCTTTTGAGAATAAAACTGACCGAGTTATGGAGCTTTGAATATCGCTGACTTAGACCACTTTACACTATTTCAATAGCCGTCTTGCAGACAATTCACCAATCAATGAGCAGCAGTTGCTAGACGAGGCCTCTGATTGGTTAAAAATCATGAAATTCGAAGCTCCATAACTCGCTCAATTTTAGTCCCTGAAGAGTGGGACTTTTTTTTGTTAATGTTAGATTGGCAAGAATATTTTATTAAAAATGATTGATAGGACCGGGGAACCGTTTTAAAAAGTTAGAATTCGTAATTTTTTTCAGAAATATATTTAGTGACTCTAAAAAATATAAAATACAAGTCTTCCCTTTATTTAAAGCATTTATCCGATTGGAAGTATATGTCTATCTCTAACGGGTTAGAAATTAGCTATTGGACCACGATAAGTGTGGACACTCTGTACCCTAAAAGCAATTGGAGGAAACTTGAGGTTGAGATTTTAAAGCTCGGGGTTAAATGGCAATTTTTTAGTGATAAAATGGATTGTATTCTTGCTATTACTGGTAATATTTTGAATGCTATGAGTATGGCTTATGTGAATTATCTGTTTATTTATATTGCATAAAAATTTGTGAAAGTCTACGTGTCTACTTTATCTTCTCTTTCTGTAAACAAATTTATGACTCCGTTCATACTCAAAGCTTCTTCAGCTGCTTTATGTATTATTTTTCGTACTGATCAGCCGAGCTTTGTGAAATTTTACTAAAAATGTTTTCTATAGACATCTGTAAGAAGTTAATTTTTGAATCCTGACTCTGGCTGCAAGAAATCGCCTTCTTTCATCATCTATTCTTAATACAGGGTGGTCATAAATTATTGGACCCATTTCAAAAATTAATGAAACCAGCGGCAGTGGTCTCCACTAAACTTTCTCGTATACTCCTAACATATGTAGAGAAAAAAATTAGCTAAAACACCTAATGCAGTGGAGAAAAAAATAAGCGAAACGTCATACCACGATTTCCGAAGGTCGTCCAACACGGAAGTGGAATTAGAAGCCTGAGTGATTACCAATAGGGCTGGGTGTAAGATAAATAACACGAATTTGCTATTCGAACGCCTTTTTTTCAACCGATTGACACAAACATTGGACACAAATCTACAATTAAGGTAAGAAGGCCACGTACCAAATTTCATTTATCTAAATAATTTTGTTAAGAAGTTATTGCGATTATACAGACCGACAGACAGTCGACCCTTTGACGGATTTGGTTCAAAATTTGATACGGACCTACATTTATGATATTAAGACTGTGTAGCAAATTTTATCCATCTAGCTATTCAAGTTTTTGAGTTATTGCTCACATGAACGCGGACAGACAGACAGACTTCCCTTAGACGGATTTGTCCAGAATTTGATAGAAACCTACAAATTATGTGTAAAGATCACATACCAAATTCCATTGCTGTATTTCTAATAGTTTTTGATTTATCGTGTTCGCAGACAGACATAATTCCAAAGTTGTGTTTTTCGGACTCGGGGAGGTCTGAAACGTGGAGATTCTTCAAAATCTCGAGTTCGAATTTTTTGATTATTACAATACTTTCTCTTTGTATACCTTGTATACGAGAAAGTAAAAAAAAAACTAATACTACCGTTACAACTACAGTTTTTAAAAAGTGAGAGCGCATTTTAAAAAGATTTTTTTAATATAGGTAACGTACCGCTACGGTGGTCTAGGGAGTGGTAAATTATTCGACATCTCCCATTTTTGAAAGCCATTATCTGTGAAGCATTTAATTCTAGAAGGAAAATAAAAGCATGTATTGGTAGGGAATTTTACGCTCTTTAATTTGTTAATTCACATGTAGTGTGAAAACTGAATATTTTTCGAGATATTCAAAAAAAAAAAAAAAACTGAAAAAGGAAACCAGAAAACGCTCATCGATTTCTGCTGATCGGTAGCCTTTGCGTATAGAAATGGGTTCAACCAATTAAAAAAAATCTTATAATGTAACAACTACGAACTTTTATATGAGAGCGCAAATCAGAAATATTTTTTTCAGATAGGTGGCGTACCATTACGGCTTTCTAAATTTGCTACAGAGAGAGATTTCCATATGCAATGGCAACCGATCAGTAGAAACCGATGCGCGTTTTCTGGTTTCCTTTTTCAGTTTTTCTTGAATATCTCGAAAAATATTCAGTTTTCGAATTACAATTGAACAAATTAAAGATCGTAACCTTTAACCTTCTAGTAGGAGCAAGAGTGGATTCAGAAATAAAATGGAATAAAACATAAAAATTACAAAGTTATGCGAATTTTTAAATAGAGAAATTATTGAACTGTATTTCTTGATATTATTGATATTTAAGAGAAATATTGTATACTTAATTTGAGAAATACATTAATTTTTACTTAACTAAAAATAATTCATTATATAAACGTGGCGGCTCGTCAATTATAGCTGCAGAGCTGCAGTTCCCTCTGAGATTATTTTAAAATCTTGTATTTCCGTTTTTATTCTAATTGGCTTAATTTTCCACTTTGAGAGTTCAATGATCAAAGAAAATGGCATAAAGTAATAAAAAACGTAGAAGGAAGACGAAAAATCAATCAAGAATTAAGAGCGAGACAGATCAGAGCTGCATAGAGTTTTGCCCCTCCCAAAGATCAAAATTCGCTGACTGAGCAACGCGGAGTGCTCAGTCGGGAGAAAAAAGCAACCATTTCTCCCTTGAAATTAGATGTCCTAGAGCTGCGTTTTCCACAGCTCTCGATTGGTCCGACTTCCTCATTTGGCTTTTTTACCGCTTTTTTCAGTAGTCCAGTCATAAGTAGTTTTTTTAAATCAAATTATGGAGGAGTTGTAATTTTTTTGCTACTTTATGTTTTTTGGGGTGCTGATTACGAATCTGAGGTTTGCCACCAAAAGTTTTTTGTTCGAATTTTAGTTATAGCCAAAAAATATGAAAAGCATTTTCCCAGTTTTTTGCTTATAACTGAAAAACTATCAATTTTTAGTGTATCATCATTATTTACCAAAATAATCAGCACAAAAGTTCCTACAACTTAGGTCTATACAACTTTTGCAGCACTGCTTGATTCTGAGTTGACGAGCTGCCATTGTACATAAGGCATCATGGAACTGGGAATTAAAACTTGTTTGCCTGATTGAAGATTTTGAGAATAGACACATTAAAAATTGAATCCGGAATTTTCTAGTTTCCTACAATTTATAGGAAATGTCAGCTGTTTTTTATATATTGCCAATGTAACCTAAAATGAAAACTGTATCCTTGGTATGCATAGGATGATTGACAAATTTCATTTATTATTACATGTCCAATTGCACGAATTCAGTTGGTAGTTTAAAATATATGACTAAGATAGCTAAGTCCCATCATACACTTTTAATGGTCTGAGGTTTGTTCTGGTTTGATGACAGAATATCGACTTCGAGATTACACGATCACTTTTTCCCCCCAGAGTCCAACAGAGATCTATCATATGGAATACATTAAATCTTTAAAGAACTAATTTTTTTACAGGGGTTTAATGATGGAAGTTAGACGTGTACTGAAGGCTCCAATACTGGCCATGTCTTCTGACTACAAACTATACACTCAAAACATGGCCCAAAACCTGTACCTTAATTTGTGCCAAATAGTTTGAGTAGTATTTTCGCCATTTATTTTTATAGTATGGACACTAATCTACATGAATCAATTCGACTTAACTTTCTGTACTCTAACTCTGACAGTGATTGCACTTTGAGATGTGTCCCTGTGCATGTACAGTGTGTCCGTAAAGTCATGGTGCAGTTATGAACGCTTGTTGTGGAGAACAGAAACAAAACGAAAGATTGAAACTTGCGCTACATTGGACAGTATCACAAAGAGTGTGTGTAGTGCAACGGTGTGCGCGTGCAGGTGATGACGCAACACCACGCACCGTGCGGAGCCGACTGTGACGTCAAACATCTACCTTGACATGTTGCAATTGTATGCAGTTCCCCAATTTCCAGAAGGTGTCATCTTTTAACAGGACTGCGCTCCTCCACACTACGGCAACATTGTTCGTGAGTTTCTGTATACAATATTTCCCCAGCGGTGGATAGGCAGTGGTGCTGTCAGGCATGGCCACCACGATCCCCGGACATAACACCATTAGACTTTTACTTGTGGGGTTATGTGAAGCAACATGTGTACAGTGAACGTATCAATGACATTAATCATTTGAAACAGAGAATCACGGACGTTATTCACTCTGTTACACCAGACGTCCTTACCCGTGTATGGGAAGAACTGGACTATCGTTTAGATGTGTGTAGGGAAACAAATGGAGCCCACATCGAACTGGTATGCAAACCTGGAGAGTTTTCCTTCTATTTGGTGAAGATGTTACCTGTCTATCTTGTTTTGTTGCTTTCCTGTGACAGGTCAAAAGTGCACCATGACTTTACGGACACACTGTATTTTATTACTGTAGATTGGTGTATTAACAACATTTCTGATAATTATTGAGCTTCTGAACAGTGGCGAATCCAGGGAGGGTGCTATGGGGTTGCAGCCTCCCCCGGAGCTAAACCAAAATTTCTGATTTTTTTTCAAATCACTACAGCAGTTTGTTCTTAATTTCCCTTTTTATTAAAAAAATTGGCAACATTGCTTTCTGGCTTGACAGGCTCAAACATTTTCCCACTTTTGTAGCCATTCCACTCGTACTTGTAGCGTTAACGTTGACGAAAACATTTTTTGGCGAGTTATTTCATTGTTTTTTCTGTTAAATTATAGAAAGTATTGTTGTGTCCTTCATGATTTTTATTGCCAGCTGAGCAAAGCTAAAGTGATTTTGACTACATAAGCCATGAGGATCTCGACGATACAAAATTTTTATAACCTCGGCCCTCTCCAGAACAAAATCCTGGATTCGTCACCGCTTTTGAACATGAGTTCTGAGTCCAGAATTTCTTCAGACATCACTGATGGACGTCCAGAATGCAACTGACTTTGAGCTTTGCGTTCTAAAATCAAAGTTGTTAAAATAGTTATTAGTTGTATCCTCCATCACAGAATTTACAGTGCTCCTATAAATCAAAGCTGAAGCGCTGCCTATATTCTACTGCCTTCTGAATTTACATCTAATCTGCTAACTTTTGCACTTAAATTGGCAAGAGATGCTTTGCGGTATTTCGATGGTTTGTTATTACAATGTCATCTAAGACATAAAGTTTTTATTTATGAAATAGGTGCAACTTTCGCATACATCTGATAAAAACTTGAAGGATAACAGGGTGTCTTTAGTATGCACACACACGCGCAAATATACGTGAAAAGAAGACATCTCATTTTAATTGACTAACACGAGATGAAGGTAGTAGAAACTATTCCCGCGAAATGCTTTTGACTGATTAAAGGTTGCATTAGATTTTAACTGATCAATAAATTAAGCTCTTACTTTGCTTGAGGTAACTTGCAACAGGTCGAATAATAAGGTTATTAGGATTAGTGTCATTCAGTTCTTGATGTCATATTTATGTACTTGTTCCTTCGAATTCAAAAAATCTGTTTTTTCTACTCTTCAGCACAGGATTGCCAGATCAAAATAGCAAATTAAGGCCAAACCTTCTTAAAAATAAGGCCAAAAAAGGCCAAATTTGACAAATTGATGGAAAACGTCATTTGCTATTAGAAAAACAGCTATCCTTCATGAAAACGAATCCCATTCGATAGGCATATGTTCAATGTTCTATTATTGAACTAAAATTTAAGTGAAAGAAATTTAAAACATCGTTGTTCTATTCCAGAGCTATTTCGTTTCACAGCTCATTATATATCATTTGAAATGTGTAATATCAAAAATTTATTAAAAAACAATAGAATAAGTAATTAAAAATTGTTCTAAAGGTTATTAACGAAACTAAAGCCAAAAAAGGTCAAAAATAAATTTAAGGCCAAATGAAAATTTTGAAAAAAAGGACAATATGGCAACCCTGCTTCAGCATCATAGCCTTTGGGTAACTTCAAAACTGATTGTTATTCTAACTAATCAAATAAGTTTTCAGCCTAAACGTACTTGCATACTAAACATACACGAAGCATACTTGCACGTCTAAGTCATCTGGGTCTGATTTGACCCAGGATGACTGTACTTATAAACATAGAATAATCTATGTGAATTTGAATGCGCATTTGAAACCAAACTGACTCGAAAATGAGTCGTAATGAATTGTTCTTGGAACGTTAATTTATTCGATTATAAGTAAGTTTATGGACGTATGAAAATGAAATAAATTTCACTTTCACTTTCGACTGAATTTTCTTTCAAACTTATTGCCTTGTACTTGCGTTCAGTGCCTTTAAAACGACCTGAAATGTTTAAACATACGAAAGTTTATTTAAGACGCGAATACAAAATCATGAAACAGAATATAAATTGTAAAATATTTTCGTAATTCTTTAAAAATAAAGAATGTAAAATTCCTGTGTAAAATTAGGTTCACGGCATTTTAAATTCTTCAATGGTTGTTCATCAATGCTCTAAGTTGAAAGAACAAACAAAGGTTCTGAATTTATTGAATCTAATCAGATTAAAAAGAAAAACATGGTATTTTATGATAACAATTTAAAATTTTATACAAAACTGGTTGATATTCCCGGCGTTGCTCGGGATAAAAATATTTTCAAGTCTAGGTACTGATAATATTTTAAGTAAGAATTGCGGTTATTGCAAAAAAACCCGGTTTTCTGTTAAACCGGTTTTTTCACCTCCGGTTTAACCTGGCGGTAAAAACAGCTCAAAATAAACGGTTTTTGAAAAAAACGGTTTTCGTTTTTTTAAAAAAAAGCAACGTTTGTGGACAGAATTTATTATTATTAATAATATACAATAAGTAATTATTAATACAATAATTAATTAATGTAGTAAGTAATGATTATAAATAAGTAATTAATATATATGTGATATTAATAAATGAGTAATTATTGTAATAAGTAAGTATTATAGACAAAATTTTTTATTAACATTGTTTTCACAAGAAATTAATTCATTGTCCAATATTTATAATTTAATAGGCTCATAAAGATTCTTTCAGCAATGTGTTGATCCGTGAGTCGACACCTCTCATAGGAAACAACATCATTCAACGCAGATACTAATCTTTCGGACCTCATAGAACTTCCGACTAAAGATAAATATTTTTTGGCTACAAAAAACAGACGTCGTTTGCAAACAAATCTCTTTATTAGTATTGTTTTTTTAGGAAATCAATCCATTGGAAAATATTTATCTGTTCATAAAGACGCTTTCAGTAATCCGCCAACCAACAAATGTCTCGACGAAGCGGTTGTCGGTGATTGATCAAAGACGATGAAATTCAAAGCTTTATAACTTCGTAAATTTTAGTCTAGTCGAACGTAAAATCGAGCCTATCTTCCGACCCGGTTTTTTTTACCCGGTTTTTATTTTCTCGTATACGAAGTATACAAAGAGAAAGTATTGTAATCGTTAAAAAAAATCGAACTCGAGATTTTGACGAATCTCCACGTTTTAGACCTCCCCGAGTCCGAAAAACACAATTTTGGAATTATGTCTGTGTGTGTCTATCTGTGAACACGATAACTCGAAAACTATTAGAGCTACGGGGATGAAATTTGGTATGTGATCTTTACACATAATTTGTAGGTTTCTATCAAATTTTGGACAAAATCAATCTACGGGAAGTCTGCCTGTCTGTCTGTCCGCGGTCATGCGAACACTATAACTCAAAAACTTGAGCAGCTAGATGGATAAAATTTGGTACACAGTTTTATCATCATGAATGCAGGTCTGTATAAAATTTTGGGCCAAATCCGACAAAGGGTTGACTGTCTATAGGTCTGTATAATCGCATACTTGTTTTACTTAAGTTAGTATGGTTGGCGTTTGACCTTGGTGGTCTACGAAGGAAATTGTAGCGAGCTGCAAACACGCGCTTCGAAAATTATGGCAACCCCCTGAATCTATACTTCGTTCTGACATTCTCCAGATGGAAGGTATGGTGAAATCTTGCGTGATATCTGTAGTAAGATTTCTTACTCAAAAACGTTAAATAAAGTTGTGGCACCTCAGCGCGCGTAAAAATTGAGAACATACACAATTCTTTTTGCAAAATATTAAGTTTGAGGAATTCATGAATTTGATATGCTTCATTGTAAATCACCATTCATAATTTTTTTCTCAAAATAACCAGTCCTTGGGTAAATACCCCAAGAATATTTACCTACTGGGTGGTTACCCACCTCACATTACTGGTCGTATGCGAGAAAGTTTCGGGGAGGTCACTCCCGCTGGTTGGATTTAAAAAATAATCGGTTTAAACCCGAGCAAAAAGTAACCGAAAAAACCTGTTAACCTAAACAAAAAAACCCCGGTTATCCGAAACCGGTGTTCGGTTTAAACCGGTATGTTTTTCCCATCCCTCATTTTAAGCGTCTTTCGGTTTTCGCCGGTCTGCTCCCGTGTTATCTGATCCCCTCGGCCAGCACTTCAACCCCTTCTCTTCCTTTTATTTTCGGCCTTTGAACCACATGCCACGAATCTAACTATCCTTGATACCATTTTTTCTTACCTCGTCACTGCCAGGGCAACAACAGAAGCTCCTTCACATTGCGGATTTTATTACCATTATCCGAAGTACCATTCTCTTCTTTTTTGTGTCTGTGTGCCTGATCGGAAGAACGCCGCAGATTTTTCCTTACATTTCTTCTTAGTTTTCTCCTTTCGGTAGTAACCGGACCAAAAATCTTTAATGAATTTACACTCTCAATGGGATCATTTAAAAATTCGCAAAAATTAAATGAAGAATCGCATAGAGAGAGTAAGTAACTATTGTTTAGTAACGGATTCGGAAGCACTTCGCGTTTTTGCGCATGCGCCGGGGTGGGTTATTTTCATCAAAATAGGGGGAAAGTGAAGAATGGAAGGGCGATGTTTGCATTTTACTGAGCGTGATCTAACAAAGAACTCTGGAAATGCGCTCATATGACTCATTGTCTGTCACTCCTTTCCGGTGTAAAGTCGTCCAAAAGTGGTAGTCTCGGAATCCGTTGCTGAACAGTAACGTCATTGGATTACTGTGTAAACTGATTGAAACATGTACACGTTACGAAATAAAAACAGAAGCAAAAATTCTCTCTTTCTGTAAATATTCAACGACAGTAATATTTTTATCTGAACTTTAACAGAAGGCAAAAACATGGGAATGAAAGATTTGATAAAACAATAAATCGTTTTGAATTTAATTACGATAACAGAGAGCATTGCTACAGATTATGTTTGAAATGAATTTCAAAATGTTTATTAAAATTGGGGAAAAGAACGCATGCCATCTAAATTCAGATCAGAAACAAGAAAATTTTTTGCTCTTTAAGATAGTTTATAAATCATCTTCGTGCAATATATATTTTAGAAGTTTTGGGGCGAAAACTGTGAAAAAATTCCGAAAAATGGCTTTGTTTTTGTAAATTAAATGAATAAGAAATAATAATTTTTGAAAATTGAAAAAAACACAATTAATCTAGAAATGGATACCTGAATGGCATGCGTAAATTTCATCTCGACACTTTTCATCGTTTAGGAAGACTTTTTTGACAGATAGACCGGAGAAACAACTCCACCCCCTTCCTAGCTCCTATCTCTTCGATAGGAACCGGACCAAGTGACCTTGAAAAACTTAACACATTCATAAGGATCATTTAAAAATTTTTACAAATTAAACAAAACATTTCATAGAAAGAGTAATTAATCCAATTGCACAATAATTACTGTTCCTGACTCTGAGTAATTTTTACCCAAATATTTTTACAGAACACATATTTGTTAAAAATTTGCGTACAAGGCATTTGTTTGTTGTGTAGTGGCAAAATACTGATCAATGAATACAATGATTAAAGTTATATTTGCGAGAATTTAATTTGAAATTTAAATAGATTTAAAGGAGAAAGAATTTAGTATTTTATCAAAATTCCTCTTCTGTATACTTTTTCTGAATAGAAGTATTGCAAAATTACAAACCATTTTTAATATGTTGAACTATTTTGGGAGTGATTATACCTTAAACAGAAGCGAAACCATAACTGTGTTGCTCATAATTAGTAATTTTTTTTAGAATTTTTACAATTATCTTCCTTAAAAATTTTCTAGAATTTGTGAAATTTCCATTGCAAATGTTGAGGCGGACATTTATAAAAATAATTCATGCTTTGTATACTAGAGTTACGATAAAAAATTTTATAGGTATGTCAACAATTTTTAATTTTTCTCATCTTTTCCGATAGTATTCTATGAGCGATATAACATCGGATGTCTATATTTTTAAATTTGAGAATATAATTTAGCCATAAAATAATCGTTAGTAATTATAAAAGAATTATATTTTATAGGAAAGTAATTTGAGAATATAGCTTGAACTATGTCATTGACTTTAGATGATTTATCTCTTATAATTATTGGCTTACAATATATAAAGCATTCTGAAAACATTTCATTACTGCTCATAATAGTCATCATAGAATTAATGATTAAACATCATTAATTATTTATCCATTGCAATTAACCTCTGACATGATTACTTTCCAAACTAGAATTACCATTCATTATCCTTGATAAGCGTGTTAATGAATTTTTTCGGAAGATTTATACTTGCTGGACTGAATAAATCTTTCAAATTATTTATATTATGGCACTTTTTAATTGCAGTTTCGTTAGTGATCATTGGAAAATTTTAGAAACATTTAAGCCATTATTTTGAAATTATTGGATGTATTTTGTTTTGAAACTATCCGTCTTTGGCGAGTATGTTTCTCTGGGAATATTGGTTGGCTTTAATTCCAGTTAAATCTCTTGCACAATTTGATATTCATGGTTCCCCTAACAAAATATTTTTAAACGTCAGATTGTGATAGATATTTAAGCCTCGCTATTTCGGTAGTCTCACATCTATTTTCTTTATTTTTTTATATTAATCTCCCTACTGGAGCCAAATCACCTAATGTAGCATGAAGAACCAGTGGCGTAGCTGCAACTTTTTGCCTCCCTGGGCGAATTTAAAAAATGGCAGCCCCCCCCTCCAAGTTACATAGGGCACAAAAACCTAAAAAAATCAATCAATAAATAAATTCCGGAAGAAGAAAAATCATTAGTAATACAATTCGTCGTTTGACGCCCTCGAAATAAGTGGCGAAATCGCAATCTGGAAGGAATGGAAAGCAGTCCATCAAGTACGAGAGTAAGCAGGATACTGAGTTGGCGGTGGGAGGAGTCCGCTTA
>BGPR01002487.1:93540-107282 GCA_013235015.1 Araneus ventricosus | reverse complement strand
TATTTGATATGAAATGCCCATGAAAGTCTAATATCTACAGAGCCTACCTAACGTGCACGTAATAAAAGAGGAAAAAAATATCTTTCCCCTAGAATTATAAAAAATGGCAGACTAAAGGTGAAGCCGATGGCAATATTATAAATCTCCCTTTTGTTGCCCTCATATTTTCTTCAAGAGATAATATAAAGCTAATAGAACAGCTCTTTTAAATGTCAATGTTAATTTCACAGAGCTGCATAAAGTTGAAACCTTTGACCATTGTGTGAGAAGCTTAACGGCGGATTAAGTGATTTACTATGCTTGTAAAACTCCTACGCCTTTACTTGGCGGCAAGGTCAGGCATCGTCCACTTTCATCACTATGCTTTCATCTGCCAGCGAAGTTCCGGGAAACTTTGACCATGAGTAAGGACTTCTTGACACCTTGCTGTTGTGCAGCCATGTTGGGACATTGTTCAAACCCTTTTGAAACATACAGCAGCAACTTGACAGGTGGATAATCAATAACAACTTCTACTTTGTTCCAAATTCTGTGACACATAATATAGAAGCTCCGGTTTAAAATAGGTTTTCTTCTGGAGAAAATTAATTGCATTTTTTAGAAGATTTGGGCGGCTATTCAGTTTGGCTCTTGATGTACGATGATAGATCTTCTCCTTTTTTCGGTTAAGGAAAATATGTCAATCGGAAATGTAGAATATAAACGTCAAGATAGCGAGGTTTCGAATTGTTTTGAAGTGGAATAATTAAGGAAATAACTGGATACGATCCATGCCGGAGTTATGAAAGTGAAACAAAGTAACAAATTTTGACAGCAAATGACACAACCGATGAATTATTTAACATCTTTCTTTTCCTTTCAGAGCTTTTTGTTCTTCAGCTGATTTAAATTTAAATTAACTGAGAACTTTCTGCCTTATGCTTTGCCACTGTGACACAATTGTCCTCTTACGACACGGAAATTTAAATAAAAACTGAAAAACAAGAAAGAAAGGCAGAGAAGACTTTTTTACTGTCATTTTTACTTTCGGTGTACAAAGGAAAAGTATTACAATTTTTAAAACACTCCATCTCTAGACTTTTATAAATTCTGACATTTTAGACTTTTGATTGTCAGAAAAAGTAATTTTTGGAATTGTATCTGTGTGTCTGTCGGTCCATGTGTATGTAAACCATATAACTCAAGAATGCAACGAACTAGATGCATGAAACTTAGTACATGGCCCTCACATGAAAATTGTAAATCCGCATCAAATTTTGGGCCAAATCCGTCGAAAAGAATGTATTTCCCCCCCAAAATTACTAGTTTTTTTCCCATTTTCCCCAGCTCTGAAAAAAGCGCTGTATTTACAAAGATGCTTTTAACACCATGTTATTACTATGCATTTGAGGTGCCAGCTATCAGAATATCACCTGTTCTAGTTCCTTGTATCTTATTGGCTTTAAGAATAATGTGACTGTGTTTCATTGGATAGTAAGAATGTGTTCTGACATTTCTTCTGTCATCCCAGAATTCCATAACTGATGAATGCAGAATAGAACATTCTTATAAAAACATTCTTATAAGAATGTTCGTAATCAAGATCGATACTAGCGATTATTGTCTCGATGTAATTTCTAATTTAGTATTGGTTATGTTGAATGTAAATAAATTTTTTTGTTATAATTTCATCACCCATTACCACATTCAACACATCTAACGTTAAATGTTTGCTCATACACAATTCATTTTGATTACCATCCTTAGAATTTTAGATTTCAGTCTAACATCATTCAAATTTCATGGTGATTTTTATCTAATAAACGAGGAAAATATATACACGTTAAAATTTATCCGCGCTAAAAAAATCATGCAGTTTTTTACATACTGAGGTCACAGATGCGGAAAAATCTTAACTTAGCTACTTAATACATTTATCAATCTAATTACCAAACTTTTTTTCTACTGAAACGATGAAATACTTACGAATGAATAAAAAAATTAGAAAAACATAAAGAACTTAAATGATGCTAAAAGTTTTAAACTGAATCAAATTTCTTGACTGCTTTTTTTCGTCAAATTCATTTATCATCATATATATCCTATTGAAATTGGGCCATCGAAGTTTCTGCCTTTCTATATTCTATATTCCTATTTCTCTTTCCGAATTAAATAATCGAATAATCGCAACGGAGTTTCGAAATTTATTAGAAAATTTCTTAAAAAATTCTAAAAAACAATAAAACAATATAATTTTATGTACTAATGAGCACAAAACTTTCAAAGCATTACTCCAGTAATCTATATATATAAAAGGCAATGTCTGTGTGAATTTTGCTAAACCTAAGCATTGCTCTAAGGATTTTACTAACTCTCCCAATAAGTAGTTGGAACGTAGTTTTTCCAAAGTAAAAATAATCAAGAACTATTTGCGAACAGCAACATCTCAAACAAGATTGTCAGACTCGCTATATTAGGGATTGAATATGAACTGAGTCACAGTTTAGATGTTTCTGAGTTAATTAGACAATTCTCTGAACTAAAAGTTCGTAAAAAAATTGTCTGAATTGTACTCCTGTTAACTGTTTTTTTAAATGAAGTATTTTAGGTGAAAAGTTATAAGTATTTGTGTCAATTACTGAGTTACACTGTTGTTTTTTGAACGTTCGATAAATTAATGTAAAAAAAGACCATATATCTTTTTTTTAGAATGCTTACATTGTAGTTCCGTTTCATAGGGGCGCAATTTTTTACTTTTGCACGGAGCGGTGGTGGCTAAATCCGACCCTGGATTTGATAAATCGAACCTTTTCGATTCATTTTTCTTCAGTGGTTAACAAGTTTTTTGTTAAAAGCTAACAGATTTCTTTCTTCACCTGTTTTTTTAAACATTGAGAGAATAAAAAGACTATTTCCGAAATGAATTCTTGGTTTGTAATTTTGTATTTAGAAATAAAAAAAAGCAATGTATCTTAGAACACGATCAACAAATAGCCAGGAAATAAGTTTTTTTTTGTAAAAATATAATTCTATTACATATTTCATGCCTTTTTAATGTTTTTCAAATACTCGATTAATTCTAGTTTCAGTTTAGTTCAAAATGATTTTCTAACTATGTTAAACTCAAATGACAAAAACTGCAGTAAAAGCTACTACATTTGTTGAAAAGGTGTTTCCACTAGTTTTGATTTACTATTATTTAGCAGCATATCTTTTAAGAATAAAAACTTTATTTTGTCTACTTTACTTAGGTTCTTGGGAAAAGTTAAAATAAAAATAATAATAAATTTATCTATTTCTCTGCATTTTTTTTTCACTTCCTGAGATACATTAAAAGTATAAAGTATCTGAATTGTTGAAAGTCGTATTTTGATTTTCGTATAACGTTTCCAGCTAGTTGATACATAAGTAAAACTTATTCTGTGTTAAAATGTTATTTTATTCTGCAAGTAAGTTTTATGCCGAAAGCTATTCTTATGTGTGACACAAAATGCGAGTTTGACTTTCCTTTAAAACTCCACTAGTTTTCCCACTAGTTTTGACTTACTATTATTTAGCAGCATATCTTTTAAGAATAAAAACTTTTTTTGTCTACTTTATTTAGCTTTTTGGGAAAAGTTAAAAAAATAATAAATTTATCTATTTCGCTGCATTTTTTTACTTCCTGAGATACACTAAAAGTATAAAGTGTATAAATTGTTGAAAATTGTATTTTGCTTTTCGTATAACGTTTCCAGCTAGTTGATCCATAAGTAAAACGTATTCTGTGTTAAAATGTTATTTTATTCTGCAAGTAAGTTTTATGCCGAAAGCTATTCTTACGTGTGACACAAAATGTGAGTTTGACTTTCCTTTAAAACTTCACTAGTTTTCCCACCAGTTTTGACTTACTATTATTTAGTAGCATATCTTTTAAGAATAAAAACTTTATTTTGTCTACTTTACTTAGCTTTTTGGGAAAAGTAAAAAAAATAATAAATTTATCAATTTCGCTGCATTTTTTTTACTTCCTGAGATAAGGGAAGTGGGGGTAAGAGTACGCAGGGATTTTTTTCCCTGTTGGCAACAGTGCAAGCAGAAGTGAGTGTGATCATATCAATCCGCGTGTTTTCAGCTCTCTCTAGAGACCGCCATTATTATTTTCATCCTTGCTGTCTTTTATTTATCAGGTAAGATATGATTTCGTTATGTTAGCATGTAATTTTTCTGTGAAGAAATCTTAATTTTTTTGTAAATAAAGGACTAATGCTTGCTTTCTAAGTAAATATCATTATGAGGTTTGTTCCCTTCTGAACAACGTGGCCACGTTAGAATTTCACTTTAGTGAATGATACGGCCATTTATGGGCGGTTTAGAGAAGCAATACGTCGGCGGTTAAGAATACGCACAGATCAGATATGCGTACTCTTATCCGCTCTGTAATTTGAAGCAGCCATTCCAACAAAACTTTGCATTTTATTTTATCATTATTATTATTATTAAAAAAATGAGATTGGGATAATAATCTGAAGAGCTGTTGTCTTGAGAAAAAGTTTCCTGCTCATAGAAAATTCAATATGGATGAGACTGGTATCTCAACAGTCCCCAATCGAACACCGAAGGTGATAACATCAAACGGGGGAAAAAAACCGGTTTGTAAAATTTCTAGTGCAGAAAGAGGTCAGCAGTCACTGCTGTATGCTGCATGAGTGCTACAAGAGTTTTCGTCCCGCCTGCATTGTTTCTTCCTAGAAAGAGAATGAATCCTCTTTTGTACAAAGATGCACCCAATGGAACTTTGCCCTTGATCAGCGACACTGGTTACATGAATTCCCATTTGTTCATCGACTGGCTGAAACATTTTGTCAAGCATGCTAAACAGTCAACAGAAGACCCTGTTCTGTTAATGGCAGATAATCACACATCCCACTGCTCACTACCTGCAGTTTTGTTTTGCCGAGAGAATCATGTAACCTTTCTTACTCTTCCACCACATACGAGTAATGTGCTACAGCCATTGGATAAATGTTTCTTTGCCCCTTTGAAAGCTTTATACTCATCTGAAACTGAAAAATGGAGCGTACAAAATTCAGGAAAAGCAATAACACTGTACAAAGTTTCATGGATTTTTCAAAGAGCTTACAGCGCCACAGTCAGGGTTCAACTCGCAGAAAAAGCTTTCCGAGTTACAGGTATTGAGCCAAACAACCATGACATTATAAGTGAGGAATGCTATTCTCCTTCACTAGTAACTTTAGCACCTTTGGATAACGATTGCACAGTTGCACCCAAACAGACAAAGAGAATGAAGTCTCATCTTCCACTTCTCAGATAGATGTCTATATCTAGTCAATCTTGCCACTTCCTCGACATGAACAACGAGGAGCTAAAAGGAAAAGAAAATCTCAAAAATCTGAGATCAGGACTTCGTCTCCATTCAAAAATTTCTTAGAGAAAAACAAAAAGGAAAAGGTAGAATTAGAGGAAGCAAAGGCCAATCGAGTTTTTAAGAAAAATAAAAATGGGGACAAAAAAAAAAGTAAAGCCATGAAAGCAAAGAAAAAACTTATTCTGAATTCTATCGAAAACCCAGTTCCTTCAAAAAGTTCGGCAAATAATGAGGGGACAATATTCCCAGACTGCGAACACACATATGATGAAGATTGGATGCAGTGTGGATTATGTAAGGAGTGGTGGCATGAGGAATGTTTCAGTTACGAAGGCAGTGAGCATTTGTAGGCGACTACTGCTAAATTTTCAGGGTGCGTGCTCTTGGCCTCACGTCCTGCTTACTCTTACCCGCCACGTCGGGTAAGAGTAAGCATTTGGCATTTTTTCTCCTTTCCTTTCGTAATATATATTTTTTTAAAGCTAGAATTTTAATTTTTTGTGCCCTTCTTTATAAGTTAAAAAACTATGATTCAGTGTATTTTCGAGGCTCTAACTTTTCAATTTTCATTTTTATAACGAAAATTCCACTAGGCGCGTACTCTTACCCTCCTTGCCCTTACATTAAGAGTATAAAGTGTCTGAATTGTTGAAGTTGTATTTTGCTTTTAGTATAACATTTCCAGCTAGTTGATCCATAAGTAAAACGTATTCTGTGTTAAAATGTTTTCGTTTTTAATTATATATACGTTTGCATAAGTTTTATGACTTTATGTATTCTCTGTGTTCTACTTTTTGCTTTCTAAGGCATATTTTTTATTTACTCATTGTGACTTTTGTTCTTTGTGTGTTTGTAAGCACTCTGTAAATGGAGTTTTCTCTGTAGTGTGCTTTTCTTTCTTTAAATAAAATGTTATTTCATTCTGCAAGTAAGTTTTATGCCGAAAGCTATTCTTATGTGTGACACAAAATGCGAGTTTGACTTTCCTTTAAAACTCCACTAGTTTTTGCTTACTATTATTTAGCAGCATATCTTTTAAGAATAAAAACTTTATTTTGTCTACTTTACTTAGCTTTTTGGGAAAAGTAAAAAATAATAATAATAAATTTATTTATTTCGCTGAATTTCTTTTTACTTCCTGAGATACATTAAAAGTATAAAGTGTCTGAATTGTTGAAACTTGTATTTTGCTTTTCGTATAATGTTTCCAGCTAGTTGATCCATAAGTAAAACGTATTCTGTGTTAAAAGGTTATTTTATTCTGCAAGAAAGTTTTATGCCGAAAGCTATTCTTAAGTGTGACACAAAATGCGAGTTTGATTTTCCTTTAAAGCTCACAGGCAATAAAACCGTCTCGCCTGTCAAGCCGAAAGCAAAGACCGTAAGTCTCGATCCTCCAAGCAACAAGAAGCGAGGAAGCAGAGGAACATAAAAGGAGAATTTAAAAATCAAAGTGCGAGACAAGTAACAGGTTATAAAGCTGCAGGTGTTCCTCATCCGGCCAATAAATATTTTTCAATCAAAGAGAAATCTTGCCTTATTCGAGCGAGGTTTCTTAAGATTCAGAGTGGAACTTAAATCTTTACGAACTGGAAAACGATCCCATTGTTCTAGAAAAATTAAAAAAAAAATAATTTCAGATTGCAATTAGATAGAAAAGAAATGCGTGCACGCGAAGATTTTAAATAACGTTGTTACAGAATTATGGCATGTCGTAAATGTTTTCTGAATATGCTTCAGATGTTGCTGCAATTATTTTTTAAATTACCATTTGACTTTAATTATTAATTATTTATTTCTACTTATACGCTTCATGTCTGACCGTAGGGCTGGATACCCATTTCTTATCACTCACTTCAATTCATGATAAAAATGGCACCCCGGACGCATATAGGCATTCTGTACTCGAGCAGAGCACCATTATAACTTTGGAGGGCTCTGATTGCACATGCGAATCTGACGTCACTCTTCTGCACATCGCATCAACAGTGAGACACGCGTATCTTGTTTATAGTTCTTAAAACTCTAAATACTAATTTTTTTCTCCTAGATATTGCCTGAATTTGTTTTAAAAAGGGGATTCTTTCTTCTTCTTGATTTAATGTCGTTAGATTTGCTTCATTCGGATCTGAAACATTAAAATTCATATTTTAATAGTTAACTTAAGCCATGATAAATATAGACCACTATGGAGAGACGTAAATCTACGTTAAAAAAACGCTCTCAAAAAATGAAATACAGCTCTCTGTAATTTCTTCTAGCTCTCCTGCAAAATGCTAAAATTATCACGATTGATTACCTCTGACGTACAGAAATAAACTTCAAAGTGGTCTTTGAAGTGGTAAAGAATTTGCCGCAACTTTGGTTTTGCATCTCTGGAGTCGTCTTCTGTCAGTATATTTAGATTTTTTATTATCTCCGTCAATCAAATTTCAGAGGTCTTATTTTGTTCTTGTGCAATTAACAATAACAAATATTACCGAAACAAACACTGAGCATTAAAAAAACATTTGATTGATGTGCTGCGTACTTGAACTCCACAATTCACACGTTGATTTGCTCGCTTTTCTTTGAAGTAAATTGCCAACATTCGAAGTGGAAAAACGAGCCCCTTGCCTAGCCTGTGTTTTGTTAAGGGCGGCCACGGCCCCTCCTATGTTTGGCCACCTTCGTGCCAAACATAGGAGGGGCATGTCCGGTAGAAGAGGGCCTGCCCTGGGCTTAGGGAGAAGCGTCTATTGCCTAGGGTTCGGAGATAATGTATCAACTTGATACTTTGTATCAGGTACGCAAAAGTATCGGACACACGAAAATGGTACAGACCAAAAGTATCAGGTACTCGGTATCAGTTCTCGAGTCGATGGATACCTTTGGGTCTCTGTCGCTTTCGTTTTCGCTCGGCTGACATGAAGTATCAACATGATACAAGTATCATTATGATGCAAGGTATCAGATTAATACATTGTATCGGTTCTTGGATGGAATGGCTTCGTGTTTTCGATAGAGGTATAAATGAAGTGCCGGTGGCCTTGGTTTTGAAGACATAGACTGGTGTGTGTGTGTGTGTGTGAAAGTAGAGAAACGAATTTGTTATTATTTAAGTGTATTGGAAGGTGTAGGCGAGGATTCCCGAGCTGGATTGGTATGTGTTGGATTGATTTGTTGTGCATTAGTTATGTGGAAAAGATTACATACGATTTCATCATGATATAAGACTGTAGGAAAATATCGATCGAGAATGATCACCGAAGTAGGTAGGTACTTAGAAGAACCATATTAAAGACCGATTAAAATAGTGGCGAGAAGAGATATAATTTCCGTATTTAAAAAAAAAACTTTAAAAAACTAAAAGGAGTCGGAAAACGTTTGCCTGATTGTGACATCCTTTCCACGAGAACACATTTTTTCGGTAGGGTGACTGATCTTAAATGACAAAGGAACAAGATTATATTCTGACAAACTGAAAAAAAATTAGCTTTTTTAAACTAACTGTTTAACTAAACTGTTTCGACTTGAAACAGCAGTTGAAATGGCGCATAATAGTAACTCCTCCCTCTCCCTCGTAATTCTCGGTTACTAATTAACCCTCATTAACATTTATCATTGAAATAATATTTGAAATAAACAACGAAAACGATGACAAATAGTCAATGCCTAAAAGTTTTAACAACACAGCACAGGAATCTTATGTTGATGTCTCGTGGTCTGAAAAATCTCCGTTTTTCCCAAACTCTAGAAAATCCCTATATTTTTCCCTATGTGCAAAATTTTTGTGCTGGACTTTAGAGTCTAGTCTAGTCACCTTAAAGGCTAGTTGCGTCCTATGCATGCTTACAAAGAATCTAGCAACTTAGTCAAATCTTAAATCATCTCCTAATACTATTGTTATATATTTGCTGTTTTAAGTTATTCGTACTCTTCAAGTGCCTCGTATATATTCACTAAAGAAAGTATTTGGAGAAACAGGTAAAATTCAGCTTTATGCGATCAATCCCTAAATTAATTGAAATATCTTTGAAAGTGCTGGTAATATTGATTTTATTTTAAATAACAATTGATCTCTGTTGAATTTCATTTTTGATGATTTATTTTATTTTAATATGTTTGAAATTTAGTCCCTGAAGCATTATGTGAACGTTTACAGGAGACGTGTAGTAAAAGGATATTTGAAATCATAAAATGTAAAAACTGATCAAATTCTTTTGAGAGTTAATTATTTGATCCATCTGATTTTTTAAACATTTATGTAGTTTGCTCTGACGCAATGATTAATTTTTTTCTGATGCCAATTCTGTTGAATATTTTATAATGTAAGAATTTTCTTTCACATATATCCTGTTGGAAGCAATGATTCCTGTCTTGAATTTGATTTTTCATTCGCTTTGTCTCAGAGCGGCCTAGTTATTTTTTTCAAATTTGGACTCTAAAGTAAATTTTTAAAAATCTAAATAATTTCTGTAAAATTGTTCGTAACTCTTAACCAGTTTTTTGAAATTAAACAATTAGTGATTTTCATAAGTTGAAAAAATATCAGTTACATCAAAAGTTTTTAAATTTTATCTTTAATGACGATAGAAACATGTTGCTTTGAAGTAATCAAAATGTTACATTCAAATGAACGAACAGAAAAATTTTTGATTTAAAAGCAACCCAGAATAATTAATTTTATTCCTAAATTAGTACACATTGTTTGCACATTAGCTGCTTTTTCGGAATATGGTCTTTCCAAAATTTAATTATAACTCTAAATTTAATTCTTCTTTTAAAAGAGACACATGCTCGGTGACTAAGCTGATTAAGCTCCTGTAGTTGTCTTCGTTTCATGTTGGAAATATCTATAAACACTTTCTCAAGAGATTTAATTCGATTTTCCAACCAAGATCTCAACAAGCGATCTATACCATTGACTGGATAAATCTGCTATACTTATGAAAGGCAATGTTTGCGTGTGTGCGCGCGCAATGTCCAGACGAACCTATCGCACTCACAGCCGTGAAATTTGGCACACAGGATTCGTAATGGTGACTCAATGCACCTCAAAGCCCAAATTTTAAATTTTTTCTAGAAAATTTTTTATTTAATATTTTGTGCTGTTTTTGGTGATTTTTCGCACTAATTTCTCAATAGCACGGTTTTGCATAATTTTAAGAAAAAAATGGATACACATCGGAAAGAGCAAACAATTTCCGTTTTAATGAAGTTTGTTTCGTACGTCTAACGTAATTTACTGAATTTTGAGAAATTTTTTGAAAAATAGTCACTTTTATGATAATTTGTAATAAGGATTTCTTCAAATTCTCGCATTTGACGTTCTAAAATCTCTACATTTTTCATTTTTTTTCAGCTCACAGCTGGAACGTTTCTGTCGGAGTTAAAACAATAAAGGTTAAAATATCTTTTTACGTTTTTCTTAAATTAATTTTTCCCTGATCAGTTCAAACAATTTTTTTGCTAGCGAGATTTAACAGCGACAGTTTCTCCCGACGATCCCAGAATGCATTGTTGCAATTTCATCGGCTGGTGCGTGACCTTTCTTGCGGCAGTTGGCGTCATATGCTTTCATTCCCATCATGCATTTCTACAATCTGATTCCTTCCGGCAGGTGACATCATTACATTAGCGTCATTATCGAGAGGAAAAAGAAGAGGGCAAACTCAATAATATATATGTAGGAATTGTATTGTCCCAGTATAGTTTAAAAGCGTAAGTTTAATTCCTTCCTAACAATATTTTATCACTTTCTGAACAAACTCATTTGAATAATTGTTGTATCAGCGGAAAGATATCGGATGATCACGCGGTCTCTTCGTGCTAATCAAGTGAAAACCGAGTGTAGTGTTTGAATCCTGAAGAGATGACCTTTTGAAATCCAACACAACAGACATGCTGTAAATGCGAGCGTAGGCAGCTACAGAGGTCTCGTCCCTGTTAGCACGGCGGCGATGGGCGATGGCTGTAACTATGTAGCTATGTAACTATATATCTATCTAGCTAACTGTAACTATCCCTTAAACGAGGTGTAAGTTGATACCTTAAGTAAGTAACAAACCCTAAATCCCTCTTGTCCAACGTGTAAATAATACCTATGCAAATACTTTTCTCATTTCATATTAAGCTGTTTTAATAATAAATAATTTAGTTTTTAACTCGTGTTTCTCCTTCTTTATCTTTGGTGCATTTTCCCCTAGAGTGCCCATAAGATAATGCTTTTTCTACAAGTTATGTTGGCTTCGGCCGAGATGAATGCTATTTCCTATAATTATGGTTGCTCAAGCCGGGATTCTATATCCTGCAACCATTTTTCCTGTAAAAATTGGCGGCTCAGGCAGGAATTCAGTTCCTTCCTATATATACATTTCTTTTTTGATAAATGTCATTGTTGCAAAGAAAAATAAGAGAGGAAATTAATAATGTGTATCATTTTGATTTCAAAACTTTTTCGTGTCATTGTGGGCATTTCCCCCCCATTTTATTGAAGTCCCGATTCCACGGGCAACGCCGTGCGCGTACTGCTAGTTATGAATAATTGTAAGCATTTGAGTTTCGTGCAAGCCTGGAGAGATGAAATGAACGTGGAGCCTAAATCAGGAATTTGAAAAAGATTATAGATTATTCAAATTTTGAATCCTGTCAGTAAACAGGAAGAGATCCCAAATGTATACTCGATTTTTCTTCTCTATTCTACGAAGCTAAACACAAATCCCGCCGTATTGTTTAAATATGCAACGATATTTCACTGAGACGTCTTGTGTGAATGTGTGTGGGGGGCATTTTTCAAATTAGAAATTCAGTTATAAAAGTTTTTCGAAATGAGGCTTGAAATAGAACCCTCCTGAATTTCCCCTGAAACCGTTTATTTTAGCAGGCATGGGAGATAATTTCGGTAAAAAAACAGTCAAGTATTTATTCAACTTTTCATTGTCATTTCTCTAAAATCATCAGTGGTTTAACTTGACCTTCGGTTACTCGCAGTCTAACACTTTAACACCACACCACACCGCCGTTTCTAGACCTCATGTGGCTCCTATCCGGGTTGGTATAGTATTAGGTGGACTGTATTGAGTTGCAAAAAAAATCTTTATCTACCGTTTCCTCCCCATGTATATGACGAATGGTTTGACATGGTAGGATTACAGAACAACAGCTGGATGTGGGATATTAGACATGGCTCAATCCAGAATCTGCTCAGGAATATCCGAAAAGTGGCTGATATTCACTCTTTCTGTCTTCGGCTCTGAATTTCTTATACTCGCGACGGCATGTGCTATCATCGACCGTTTCCTCCCCACGTATATATCTAATGATTTGGCATGGTAGGATTACAGAACTGCTTCTATAAAACACTTACTACAAACGATGCCTAATATGCTCCGTACCATTCGCCATAATAAACCATTTGACATCTTTTTATGAATGGCTTATACTTGCAGCCACGCTATTAGGATTATTGGCCGAAAATTCTTGCAATCACAACATCAGAATATGAATTCAAGAGCAAATTTTGATTTCCGAAAATAGATGGGATTTTTTGGTTCCTATTCAATATATGTGAAGAAATTGTGCACCGCACTGTACATTTCGTCTACAAAATATTGTAAATAAATTTGTGTCTTCAACTAGGAAATGGTGTGTTATTTAGGGTAGTAAAATGGTTATGCACTGCACGAAAAACACTTCGTGGTGCTACGTGGTTGAATTTTCCGGAGTTAGTATCCCGAAAACTATAGGAGATACGACAAAAAACTAACTACAGTTGTAGATCATTATCGATTTAGTAAGAAATTTGCGCACATGAATGCTAAGAATAGAATGCTTGCTAGAGAGAATAGAACATTCTTTTGCATCCTCAAGATTTTACACGCTGCATCATCATGGAACGCGTCGTAAATCAGGTAATATCGACTTCTGCGTTTGGAAGAGGAGCCTTAAAGGAACAGGGGCTGGGGAAGTGCTTTTTTTGGCTGAAAGTTCCAAAAAAGTACCTAGTCAATTCATTGGAACGACAAAAAATCTGCCATAGTGGTAAAACAGGGAAGCATTGACACTCAGTTAATTTCATCCCATTAGACTTCTTCTAATTGGGCTGCTCAAAGAACAGGTATATGAAACCCCCATCCCCCTCCAACCCGATATCTTTATAAGACCTAAGATATTCAGCACCATATAAATTATGTTTGGGACAGAAGTACATTTAACGTGCTGCAAAATTTACAGCGTGAATTTCATCTGTGAGTTTAGACGTGTGTTGGCGCCTCTCGCCGTTTTGGCGGCTGTTTTTGTAAGAATGTTTGGTTTGTCAGATTGGCGGATATTTTTGTAAGAATGTTTGGTTTGTCCGATTGGCTGCTGTTTTTCTAAGAATGATTGGTTTGTCAGATTGGCGGCTGTTTTTGTA
>BGPR01002487.1:76688-93440 GCA_013235015.1 Araneus ventricosus | reverse complement strand
TTGGTTTGTCAGATTGGCGACTGTTTTTGTAAGAATGTTTGGTTTGCCAGATTGGCGGCTGTTTCTGTAAGAATGTTTGGTTTGTCAGATTGGCGGCTGTTTTTGTAAGAATATTTGGTTTGCAGATTGGCGGCAGCCATTCGCTCGTGCTAGTTCGGATGTCTCCATTCGGGAGCTTCATACTTAATAAATCACTAAAATATGTCTAAAATTTACCTGAATCAATTTTATTTGAATATGCAGTTCATTAAATTAAAAGAACAATACAGCCTGCATTGTGATTGATTGAAATGTGAATTGAGCATTGACTTTAAATGTGTCTAGTGACAAAATTGTCCATGTTTCGCGACAAAGCTGGGTTGTTAGATGTCTCAAGTCAAATTAAATCAAACAGTTCTTCAGCAAACTGGGTGATATTTTCTCTATAACTTCATAGCACTTATAACATTTTATAATCTTGCAATTTTACATTTTCCCCTTTTGATTATTTTTTTCAGTGTTTTTTCAATAACTACCTTCTGACATATTTTCAAACGGAGTTACAGCATGAATTTTGAACGGACATTTTAAGCAGAATTTCTGTCGCATGCCGCTATTCTTGGCTTCTGAATTATGTCTGGGATAAATAGCAGAAAATGAATCATAAGTTACGATTTATGCACACGAAGAGCGCCTATGAATATCTGTAACAAACCATGGAATTTTCTTTCAAATAAAGATAAAACATATCTTGGGATATTATTTTTGTGCCCAATTTACGTTTTTTGAAAATTCTTGGCTTAAAGATTTTTCTAAGAATACTAAATCGTCATCACTCGTTTTATGCATGTGTTTTTACCAGTATTTAAATAAGGGATGGATCATGACACTCTTGGAGAAGCGGAATATCAGTGGAAGCTGGCTCATTGCGGCACATTAGTTGCACTAAGCTGAATCATCGCAGTTTTCGGAAGCCATTATTGACAAATCGACCTTGCTTCTACACGAAAACCTGCTTACAAATCAGTCGTTTTCATGCAAAGATTCAGAAAATATTGTTAAACTATCTGACCTGGTCACTTATAAATTTATATTCATGTTTTATTTTGACCCCATGTGTGCTTTTCATGTGAAATTGAGAATAACGTGTTGAGAAGAATTTTCTAGAAATTGTTTTATCTCGGTATGTGGTAATTTATTTAACAGTTATTTGTGTCGATCCTCATGGTTACTTTGCAGCTCTTTTTTAGTGATCTTTTGACCTTTATTTGCCCTCTGTAACTTCTGACAGCAGCAGTTTCCTAAAAAAATCATCTATAAAAGAAGTTTGGTTTGTGTTCACCCATTATTTTATATGCAACTCAGAGAAGTGAGTCGGGCTTAATACTGTCTGAGGAATCATGTTTTTCGTAAGTAACCGTTACTTTTTTTAACGAATTAATAGCAAATTTACGTATTTTTGTATATTTTTGCAAAATCATTTTACACGCAAAATTTTTACTTGCATTTGCATAAAGTACGAAAGTAACAGAAAGAACAAAAAATATCTCTTCTGAAATAGTGAAGTGAGTGGATGAAGTTTGCGCGCATTAATCAGTATCTGAAACACATAAAATGTCAAAAGAACAGTGAAAAGTTTAAAACGATTCGAGAAGTGAGTCAACTAATAAACGATGATCGTTACTGATTTTGAATTGTTGAATAAATTAAAAAAAACACTGTTCCAACAGCTTAAAAAAATTGGCGAGTTCCTGATCTCGGAGGAATCTAGATGGCAATTCCTGAAGTGCATTTGCAAGACCAAGTGTTGGCTATACTCTTCCTAAAACCGTCCGAATTTTTATACACATGTTATATATTGCCAGTAATATATATGACGCTAAAATAGAAGAAACTGGTAAATTAGTAAAAATCCAATGATATAATTGAAGCATAATAGTTTATTTAAAAAGGGCAAAAATCAGTTTGAAGACTTATATCTAGTATTCAAATCAATATTCATTATCCCAAGAATAGTTTAATTTTTAATTATACCGAGGAAGTGTATGGATATCTGGAACTAACGATAATGGCCTTAAAGCCGAGTTGTAATTTTATTTTTTATAGAAATCGTCTAGCTGTTAAGATATTCCCACTGTAAGAATGTAAGAACAAGGCAGAGGAGAAGACCACGACTGTCTTTACGGCTGAGAAAAACAATCTGTCATCAACCTTAGTGCTTGCTTGCATGCTTCTTTATTCTATTCCATTTTTCTTCTTCAAGAAATGACACAAAGTAACTCTTGCTATTTATTCTGCTATTTCGGTTATCAAGTTGTAAATTATTTCAGCAACTGATATAGTTATTGCAAGTATTAAAAAGTACCGTGCCTTTTCTAAATGCGAGTGTAAATTTCGAATTAAGAGAGCGCTCTCAGAATTTGTGCCATTTATTGAAGGTGAAAGATGCTATTAATTTCATGAGAGTTGAAAAGCATGTATACCTCTAAGAAACGCTATTTTTGAGATATTATCTGCTTTTATTGGTATATTTTTTTGCTGTCTTACCGTTTTTTTTGTATTGTTGTCTCCACTATTTCCACTAGTTTCTCTTTTCCGTTTTGTTACACATAGAGGAGCCGTTCGAAATGTGTTTTAAGGAATTTTAAAACTAATTTATTGTTTTTTCATGTAGAATGCGATATGCAGGGCGGTCATAAATTATTGAATCCATTTAAAAAAATTAATAAAAAAAAACCCATATAATGCAGCAACTTCGTTCTTTTTTAAATAAGAGGGTAGCCGAAAAAGTTATTTTCAGATAGGTAACGCGCCGTTACGACGCTCTAAATCTGCGCAATCCAACGCATGTGTCAAAATGGCTACCGTGCAGCAGAAGGCACGTTTGCACGGTTCCAGGACAGCAAATTAATTGTAACAGCTCAAAGAATTATTTTAGTTAGAATATTGAAATAGTCGATATCCAAGTAAGAACTTCATCAAGCATTGGTGTGGGAAATTAAAGGGAACATGAAATGTACGCTACTGAGGGAGACATTCACTCTTTAATTGGTCGTACCAACGCTTACTGGAGTACTTGGAGGTCTACAATTTGATATTCTAACTGAATAATTCTTTGAACTATTACAATTGATTTGCTTTCGCGGATCCAGCTTTGTGTTGCACGGTAGCCATTTTGACACTTGCGCTGGATTGCGCAGATTTAGTGCATCGTAACTGCGCGTTACATATCTGGAAAGAACTTTTTGAGCTACCCTCTCATTTAAAAAATGAAGTTGCTGTATTATAGGGTTTTTAATTAATTTTTGAAATGGGCCCAATAATTTATGACCATCCTGTACTTTATGACATAATTCAAAAATTGATCCAAAAATGTATAATGATTGGTATTCAAAAGTAGAGTGAGTAATTGGTTAAAAGTTTGAATGCAATAACATGTTAAAATTCTTAATTTTGTTTTCAATTTTCTTTTTAATACTAATTTTCATCAATTATTTAATCTTCTTCCAGGTTATTCTTTTCTCAATTGTTGTTATATCAGTAAATGCCCAAAGATCAACACCGGTAAGTGTACATTTATATTAGAGTTTCGTACTAGTCAAGTATTAAACTTTTAGAGTATTCGAGTTTTTTGAATTTAAATCTATACTGTTCGAAATATCTTAATTCTATTTCTTTAATAAATATTTTGGACTTTCTATGAAAATTTTATTCGAAACATATGCAAAAAAAGAATGGGAAAGTTTAATGTCAGCCTATTTCATTTAGAGACAATATGCGATGTATTTCTATTGAAATGTTCTAATTCTATAAATTAAAAATGAAACCAGGGGGAGTGTTCTCCCCTAAACTTTCTCGTATACTTCCCCAAAAAGGTGCCGTTTCCCCTACTCCCGCGTGGCTAAAAAAATTCGAACCTACTGTTACCCAGAATCCAATGACTATCAGAAGGTTTTTCATTACAGTGATTGAAAAATATCTAGGCAAGGAATCAAATTCAAAGAGATGCGTACCGATTTTCCGCTCTTACCGGCTCAAGGACAAACTGACGTAATTCGCTCCATTGCTTTCGCGTGCACAGAAGATTGCTTCCAGTACGCATGCGCGTGGAAATTACTTTTGAAAAGAATCCGTTAATTATACAGACAGTCAACCATTTGACGGATTTGGCCCAAAATTTTATACGGACCTGCATTCATGATGATAAAACTGTGTACCAAATTTTATCCATCTAGCTATTCAAGTTTTTGAGTTATAGTGTTCGCATGACCGCGGACAGGCAGCCAAAATTTGATAGAAACCTACAAATTATGTGTCAAGTTCACATACCAAATTTCATCCCTTTATCTCTAATAGTTTTCGAGTTATCGTGTTCACAGACAGACAGATACACAGACATAGTTCCAAAATTGTGTTTTTCGGACTCAGGGAGGTCTAAAACATAGAGATTCGTCAAAAACTCGAGTTCGAATTTTTTGACGATTACAATACTTTCTCTTTGTATACAAGAAAGTAAAAATACAAGAAAGTAAACCAAACCAGCGCTAAGTCAATCACTTTTATGAGAATGAAATAAACCCCGATTTGTCAATGTTTTTTTTTGAAACTGAAGCGCCGAAAGGTTGATTTGAAGCCAAAGATTCAAAAAGAACTGCACGCACTGAATTGTCAAATCAACTCAGTTTTTTGACTACTTATTTTTGGCAGATAACATTTTAATTCAACATGTCTGTAAACATGCTCGGTATTTATAATTAAGAGTATAAAACATAATCGGTATTTTGTTGTAATACGTTTTTCTATCAGTTTTTTTAAATTTTAAAATTAAAAATTTTTTTCACATTAATTTTAAATTGAGAAATGACGCGAGTTTCTCAAATCAAATTAGAATTATTTATTAGACTGTCTTAAGAACTCGTCTGAAAATATTGCGTTCTCAATGTCTTGGAAATAATCCAATTCTTTGTAAGCGTTCATTTTCTTTCGCAAAAGAAAATGAGACTCTTTTTTTTTTCTTTTTAAGGGATCACATGATTTCTAATACGCTTTTTTTTCACAAATTATTGTATTGAGATGTTCATTAGTTGAGCTTTTTTCCTTGTAATTTAAAAATTATTTTATTCTACTTGAACTTCTGGAACTTTTTCATTTTTGAAGATAATTTATTATTAGTTATTTAAAAAATTATTTATAAATTATCACATAAAAATTATTTTTAAATGATCAAACGCAGCTAGCACAAGGGTGGATTTTCTAGTTGAATTCCATTTATCTTAAAGTATAACAAGTTCGAAAACCTCTTTAATTATTTTCTTATCTTAAGCTGGGCATTCATCTGCACTCCATTCCATTCCATTTGTCACAAGACTGTCTTTTTCTCCATCCATTCAAGTCGAAAAATGAGGCACGTCATTCACCGAGGCTCCAAAGTTTGTGTTGAGACAAGGTTCAAAGTCGCAGAATTCTACCCATCCCACCTGCTCTTCCCCTTCGCGGGAGATTTCGAGTTTCATTTCTACCCTCGACGCGAGGTCTCAATGTAGGCAGACCCTATGATGTGCCGCTACCCTCTAATCGAGGCCCCAAATTAGAATCGGCACATGAAGTGTTGGATTTTGAGTTAATTTGAATTCCAGCATTGCCATTCCGCTATGCCAATTTCCATCGGTTTTTAAAACTGACGATTGCTTTTTCGTTTCCATGTTCCAAAAATTCCATTTTGGAAGAGATGTGAATGGCCTACTAAATATAAAAAAGCTTACAAGCTTTTTCTTTCACCCTCTTCGACACCTTTGAGTGACATTTGGTTAATGATTTTGGTGTCGTTAGATTCGTTATACCACCATCGCCAAAAATTCGTAAATTTCCGTTTGATACATTGGATGAAATGTCAGACCCGGTCAAAGTTTCTGAGTTAAGTCAACAGTTACAATTTGTCGACATTTTATTCTCCATATTATTAATGAAGCGCGAGTCGAAATTTCATTTCATAATTATTATTGTCGCACGAGACGATAATTTGTTGCCGTTGTTTAACTGATTATTTTTGTATCAGTTTATTGTTTTGTCTTTGATATTTAGTTTGTCAATATTTGGCAATAATTTTGTTGGTCCTTCAAATTTTAAAAGTCGTTGCATTTAGATCTGCGTTAGTCGTAATCATCTCCATTCTTAAATGATCGCAATGTATAGAGGGGATATAAAATACAGTCTTCGTTCAGGCAGAAGTCACCGAGTCCACAAAAACCTTTTGACGGACTACTGCAGCCAATTCGAATTTGCAGTCAATTTTTCCGTGATAAAAACTTGTTATGAACTGTGCGCCGTTTACATAAGCTAAGACATTGATGATGATGGGGAGGCGAAATAATCATACGACCCGGGCGCCATTTACCCTTGCTATGCCACTACATTTATACTAGTGTCCGAGGATGTCGTCTTCGTTCAGGCAGAAGTCACCAAGCCTACAAAAACCTTTTGACGGACTGCTGCAGTCAATTCGAATTTACAACTAATTATTGCGTTATAGAAACCTGTAATCTAAACATCAGTGAATCAACCGTAGGAGTTAGAAATCTGTAAAATAATTTTTTACTTTTTATCATAACGGCTCAAAATTAATTAAGTTTAAACTGACCACATCTCGAAATTAAAGTTTTGGACTTAGTGACTTCTGCCTGAACGATGACGATATATTCCATAATACGGTCATCCGGTTTTAATCCCTTTTCCTCTATAACTATAATAATTAGTCCTAATGTGAATGTAAATGAATATTCTGTAACCCAAAGTGAGACAATAAAAATATTTATCAGAATATAAGTAAAAATCGGTATTAAATTGTGTTTTTCATTATAACATGCAGTTGTTGATTGTAACATTGTATTAAAATTTGAATTCAAAAATTTGAATATTACGGGAAATATGATCATTTGTAGTAAATAACGTTTTACTGGTCATACGCGAAATGTAGTTCTATATACTGTCAACAGACGGCGCTATCAAAGGCTACTCTAAATAAAATATAAGAAAGTCGCAGTTTGGATCCGCGCATTAGATTTTTCGTGAAAAAGTCGGTATAAAATCATAAAACAAGTATTTCATTTTGATATGCAATTTAATTATCAATCTCTTTAAAACAACATTTACACAGAGTAGTATAATGGTTACAGAATAGATAAATCACAAGCTACCGCAGACCCTTGAGACAAGCGATATACTTGTGATTTACCTATTCTGTAACCATTATACTACTCTGTGTAATTATTGTTTTAAAGAGATTGATAATTAAATTGCATATTAATACGAAATACATGTTTGATGATTTTAACCCGACTTTTTCACGAAAACTCTACGTCGCGGACCCGAACTGCGACTTTCTTATGTTTTTTTCAAATCTCCGACAAAATGATTATGTTTTCCAATCAAGGCGGGAAATCTCGCAGCGAAAACATGAAGAAAGTAGGACTATTTGTAAGCCTACTTAGGTATTAGTCTTAGTAATTGTCCCATTGTAGGACTATTTCTAAGCCTATTTCTAAGCAATATTCAGAAATACAAAAAATAATCGCGTAATATAAAGAGTCTTGCAAGTAAAGACGAGTTCACTTTTAAGGATGTAATTTTTCTCTTCGTCGCAAGACATGTGATTTCGACAAAAAAGGGGTCAAATAGTTAAAAACATTTTACTTTCGCATAGCGAACATCGAGTCGAGATAGTTATTCAAAATCTTCCGCACAGTAAATGATATGCAGCCGTCCTGGTCCAGGGACAAGTTTAAGACATTGCAGGAAACACCCCAGTGTTATTGTTTTCCTATCCTTCACAGTTTTGAGACATTGTTACATTTATCATTTGCGTTCATTAACTAAATACCAAAATTTAAAACATTTCTGATTTTGTTTTCTGAACAAAATATAGTTTAGAGATTTTTAAGCGATTATTCTTCGCCTTTTGAGGTTAACAAAACCAAGAGTTAGTTGAGTATTTTCAATTTAACCAAAATTAAACTGTGTGCAGTTTTGGGTCAGGGTGTAGTGAGTGTTGTTGAGTGAAGGAAAATAATTACCCAGAGTAATTTGCATAGAAGAGTAGCTTCGCACAAACTGCTATTCTTCCGCAAATGAATTCAAATTCGTCATTTAAAATGCTTTGTTTTCCAATATCTTATCCAAGGACTATTAGGCTGTTACTCTAATCGTGGGATGAATCATACAGTGCACTCCTATTTTACGTGGTAACTACCTAACACGTTATGAAAAATCCTACTACAAAGAGAATTCCTCTCGTATAAGGTGGCTAATTTGAAACATCATGATTGGACATTTTATTTCCGTGTCAGTATTAATTTTCTTTTTTTCTAATCGGAAAATATTTCAAAAATAAGTGGCACAGTGGTGCTGATGGTTAAAGAAATAAAAATGTCTGGAGGTTGTCTTTTTCAAACAGTCGCTGATGTTAAAGGAGTAAGACTACTTGACTAGCGTGACTCTCTTTCGATTTTCAAATTTTTATAACTTCTGTTGTTACCTTTTTTCTGTAAAATAAGACATTAGTTACGTTTTCAGCATATGTAGTTACCGAGATGTAGAGGATCGCGTCACCAATTCATGCGTATTTTTGCCCAGCATTGTGACTCAGTAATCGCTGAACTACAATTCCGATTTTCATTTTTTTGTAACTTCTGTTGCTACCCTTTATCTCTAAAATAAAGCATTAGTTACGTTTTTAACAAATGTAGTTACCGAGATATAGAGGATCTCCCATACAACTTTTTTGTGGCGTTTTGGAGTGTGAATCAAATTCCTTCCCGAGACCCCAATGGGAGGAACATAGTCCTACACTGTAAAAAAAATCCCGTAAAATTTACGGTTTTAAACTGGCAGCTGGGTTGGTTGTGCAAAACCGTAAAAGTTACGAAGTAAATCCGTAGGCACAACGGTTTTTTACCATACAGGAACAAGTTTTTCCCGTAAAGGTTACGAAGTAAATCCGTAGTCACAACGGTTTTTTACCGTATGAAATTAAGTTTTCTCCGTAAAAATGAAGTCATCGAAGTAACTGACGTCATCGACTGAGTTGAGTTGTTTTTCTCCTTCTGTTCGAGTTGAAATGTGCTGATGTGTATTATCAATTAAGCATATTAATTAATCAAGGCTTAATTATTAGTTTCAATTAATATAATTCTTAATTGAACTTACTTGGACGATTTCGATGCAAGATGGTGACAAAACTTCTAACTCCTCCGAGCCGGGGATCGAAACCGCGTTCATATATATAAAAGGCAGCCGCTCTAACCACTAGACCACCGGAGACTTCATAAGATGAAGTAAAAATAATCTATTTGAGTTTTAAAGTCACTATAGCTCTAGTGGCGCCACCTAGTGGTGTAAAAATCAACTATTGCCAGAACATGTGTTTTAAGGTTAGCTTTAGCTTTCATGAGTGACAACAGGTTACTGAAACATGTGTAAACAATAGCGGAGATGGAACCCTATTAAAAACATGAAATGAATGCAATAAAATTACATTTAAGAAAAGGAAAAGTTATCATACGGAAAGCAATACCGTATGACGAAAAATAAAATTTGAACTGACGGTTTTAAACCGTTTATGGCTGGAGTGGAAAACGGTGAAAAACCGTTTTGTCAACAAAACAGCTTTAAACCGTCAAATATACGGAAAAAGTCCGGGAATAAAACGGATATTTTTTACAGTGTACGTTAAAACATGATTCATTACTGTATATAAATAACGAAAGCATTTTTTCCGTTAAAATTTAACAATAGCTATACAAGTGTTATCATGTTTTGAAGTGAATATATAAGGTATAATGGGTGCCGCAAATTATGCATGTATACGTTGAATAACTATTACATAGAATTAATTAGACACATCAAAGTTTCATAACTCCAGTTAATAAATACAAATGTAGAATTTTGTCAGGTATAGGAAGTTTTATGATTTTCATTAATATAATACTTTTTTCATTTCTTACAGTTACAATGTTTTAAATTAGAAAAGTACATTTCCTAAAAAATGGCTCAATCAATCGTCGTAGTTACAGCTACTCGGAATCAAATAAACCTTGTTTGACAGTGAAATACCATGCATTTCTCTGCCCAACTGTTTTATTCCACTGACATATAACTGTTTCTTGAAGTTTTGATGCAACAAGTGTTTAGTTTTTTGCTATATTACAGCTTTTTCTCCTGTTTTATTCTATATCTGTGTAATGTCATTTAAATTTCTATATACTTTTCACTATATGCTGATGTAAAATCTTTTACGAAATTAAACTATATATGAAAACTATGTTATACCAACATAGAAGCCGATTAAAAGGGAGGAAATTAAGCCTAAAATCAGAAGTAAACAAACGTTATTTCATGTTCTTGTTACTTCAGTAAATACTTTCTACACTGACATGGACAGCTGGGTTGACAGTTAAATCAATGTTCTCACACAGAGGCTGCTGTAAAATCGGTATTCTTTACCAATGTATCACTAGCATTTTAAAAAAGGTTCAGAAACTTCAAGAAATTTCTACATTTATCGACAGAACTCATTTCAGTCTTCCTTCTACGTTTTCTATTACTTTTTTGCCATTTTCGATTATCATTAAACTCTTAAAGTGGAAAGTGAAAACATAAAGGAGCAAAAAATTACATCTCCAACAGAATTTGATTTAAAAAACTACTTATCGACTGAACTACTAAAAGACGTAAAAAATGCCAAATGAAAAGGTCAGGCCAAGCGAGAGGTGTTCCAGAGGCAGCTCTCGGGGTTCTAATTTTAATAGGAGAAAGGGTTGTTTTTTTCTTCCGACCGAGAGCTTCGAGTTGCTCAACGCGCGAAATTCCGATCCTCGGAGGGGCAAAACGTTCCGCAGCTCTGGTCTCTCTCTCTCTTAATTCTCGATTTATTTTCTGTCTTTCTTCTACCTTTTTTATTACTTTTTTGCCATTTTCGATTATCATTGAACTCTTAAAGTGGAAAGCAAGCCAATTAGAATAAAAACGAAAATACAAGTTTTTAGAGTAATTTCAGGGGGGACTGCAGCTCTGCAGCCCTAATGGACGAGCCGCCACGGCACTACACCCATTAACAAGGGTGGGAGTTAATTATACAATATAATTACAGAACATTTTCCCTTTTTAACAACGTTGGTAAACAAAACAATACAATAAAAGTCCCCATTCAAATTCCATACATAAAAGGAATAAAGAGAAAACTAAATACAATAAATACACCAAGAAAAACCAAACAAGATCACATAATTTAAAAATTCTTTAATTTAAAAATATCCTTCGCAGTTAGAACTTCAACTGTGATGCAAAAATCACATATTAAAATTTGTTCTTCTCGCTCGCTACATTCCTGAGTTATGACATTCGCTTACAAGCGAATCGACTGGCTGCCTGACTGTTAACCCTGAAATGCGCAATGTTGCCTTTAAGCATCATACACAATTTTGTCATCTAAAATATTGAGAATAAGAGTGAAGCTCTAATGACTGTTGTTACCAATAGGATACATACTGAAATCTTTATAAATTAATTTACAACATATAGATGGAAGCCTGAGTGCTGATAAGAAAATAAAAATAAATTAATATTTTTCGCTTGAAGTTGCATCTTTCTTGCTTTGTTCGTACGCTTGAGAATACCATATGTTATTCTGCAATGTTGAAAGAAATTCTTTATCCGTATTACTATCCGTATTAAAATTCATCTGTGTTTAATATTATAGAATTTTATCAAGGAAATTTTTTTCTCAGCTAAGGCCCAGTGTTGCTGATTGCTAACGAACTTTTTCGCAGCTATAAACCATACTTAAAATAGGATTTTTAAAGCATTTTTTCCACGTTTTATAAAAGAAATGAAAGTCAAAGAATATTTTTATATCAATGTTTAAAAAATCGGGCATTTAAGGTTGCATTTTGATGGATTTGGTTCAAAATTTGATACATATCGTTAATTCTGGTGATAAAACCATTTGCGAGGTTTCATCATTCTAGCTTGCTGCGTTTTGAGTTATAGTATTCAGAAGCACGCGTATGGACAGACAGACTTTCCTTAGATGGATTCGGTCCAAAATTTGATACAGGTCTATAAGTTGTTTGTAGAAACTACATACCAAAATCCATTTTCCTAGCTCGTTCTGTTGTTGAGTTATTGTGTGTTGAGATATTACCACTACGATGCAGCCTCGACTCTCCACAGACGTAAATCGGCTTAAGTTTGGATGAGTGTGTGTAAGAGAGGATTTAAACATCCCCCTCACAGGGCCATAAGGCCCCACACGGGCACCGCCCCCGAGCAACTTTATTGTTCCATAAATACTTAACAAAAACCGTGTTACAATAAAACTGGATTTTACCGAAAATTATTGCAATCACTATATAGATGAAAACATTTTGTGGGCTCGCTACAGAACTCGAGGCCATTGCTCTTTTAATAGCGTGTTCAAAGACAGGTAGACAGATAGACATACTGTTTAGCAACGGATTCAGAAACCCTCCGCGCTTTTGCGCATGCGCTGGGCGGAGTTATTTCCATCAAAATAGGGGGAAAGTGAAGAATTGAAGGGTGATGTTTACATTTACTTAGCGGGATCTAACAAAGAACTCCGGAAATGCGCTCGCATGACTCATTACCTGACACCCCTTTCCGGTGTAAAATCGTCCAAAAGTGGTAGTCTCGGAATTCGTTGCTGAACAGTAATTCCAAATATTGTTTTTCTGACCAAATTTTGAAAGTTGTCAAAATCTGGATGTTGGGTTCTTTGACGATTACACTTCTTCCTCTTTCCATACTTCGTAAACGAGAACGAATAAAAGTAAAGAAGTAATTGCGAAATTCTGTTAAAGTTTTAATATATGACCAGTTTAATTCAATAAATATATTATTTCTGCCGACTCTACATAACGTATTCTTATTTCAGGACTACCCTAATAATCCGAATTATGTAGAAGGACCGAGACCTTACTCCTTCAACTATCGCTCTATTCTGAAGGACGGCGTGGGAGATAGTTCAAGATCTGAAAGTTCAGACGGTACAGGTAAAGTCCAGGGCTCTTATTCCTTGAATAACGGCGAAGGGCATTTCCGAGTTGTTGAATACGTGGCTGACCAAGATGGCTTCAGGGCTGTCATTCGCACCAACGAACCTGGCACAAAGAGTATGAATCCAGCCAATGTCATCATGCAGTCCGAATCTGGAGCAAATGAGTACAATCCAGTAGTTCACCAACCTGCTGCAGAGAAACCAGCCTCTCCAATTATAAAACCAGCTGTCGCACCCGAACCAGCTCGTGCACCAGTCTCTCCAATTATAAAACCAGCTGTCGCACGCGAACCAGCTCGTGCACCAGTCCGCCGCCCAGAGTACAGGCGACCTCCTACCTATTCTGGCAGGAATCCTCGCATGAATGTGGCATCTGGAGCTGGTCTAGAGCAGAATGTTCCAAAGTATCGTCGTCCTGTAATGAATTCCGCAGCAGAATCAGCAGCTCCAATTCTAGAACCAGAAGGAACCTTGGAGCCAGTCGACGACCGAGTTCCAATAGCAAAAGTTCTATGAATCCACAAAATTCCCTTCTTTGATTCCGACCCTATATGGTATTATGGAGTCAATACTTTCTACTACAAGTAGTAACGATGCTTTTCTATCGTAAACGATTCAGTACAGAAATTCAAGAAAATATACATACTTCTATTCACGAATTTCTATATTGTGATCTATTACAATTTAGTTTGCTATTAAACCATTAAAATGCATATTTTGTGTTAAGCTTTATTTCTATTTTTTACTGAGAAGTTAGCCCTATATGGTATTATGGAGTCAATACTTTCTACTCCAAGTAGCAACGATTCTATTCTATCCTAAACGATTCAGTACAGAAATTCAAAAAGATATACATACTTCTATTCATGAATTGCTATATTGTGATCTATCACAATTCAGTTTGATATTAAATGAGTAAAGTGCATGTTTTGTGTTAAGCTTTATTTCCATTTTTTACTGAGAAGTTAGCCCTGAGAAGAAAATGATTTATTTTCGACTTCCGAATTGGAATATTGTATAACAAAATGATTGTTGACAGTTATTCGCAGAACCGACTTATTTCAGCACTTTAAATATGAAAATTAATTTAATTTCTTAACAATTTCAGACAAATATTTTAACTTAATCCTTTCACATTTAAAAAAAATTAGAAAACTAAACAAATGTCATCTAAAAATACAATCAAATAAAATTAATAACCTAGGTAATACTCTAGAAAACCATTAATACTAAAAAGTAGTCTCGGAAAAATAGCAAAACTAAAAAAAAATTAACAAAACCACAATGCATCTGGTATTCGCACACGCAGAAGCTTCCAGGAATACAGAGACATTAATACAAAAATTAATTACCAAAATTAAAATTCTATCGCAGAACAAAATCGAGATGGTAACAGAAACAAAATAATAATAAGAAGAAGAATCCGGCAGATGGACTTTGTCAAAGGTATAGTAGCCTCGAAAAAAATAGTAAAAAAAAGAAAAAACCACCTTCTACAAAACCTTTGACAAAGTCCATCCTGCCGGATTCTTCTTCTTATTATCTATTTTTTTGTTTCTATTACCGTCTTGATTTTGTTCTGCGATAGGATTTTAATTTTGGTAGTTTACACTTACTACAAGACATGCAAAGATAAAATAGGACGTGTCTTTCAGACTGTTTTTCCAGCTGAACAAGCGATTTTTTTTCTTCTGAAAGAAGAAATACACTACAGTTGAAATGAAATAACACACATTTCTTAAAAATTAAATTTTTTATTAAAAGCATCTTTATTCTGAGATAGATTTAAGCCAGCATAAAATTTTATAAAATCTCCGGGGATAAACTTTCAATATCTTGGCATTTAACAACCTTTAAAAAGTATGGCAACCCTATGAAATATGCTATTGTTTATCGTGTTCTATTACTTTGTAAGTTCTAAAAATAATAAAACAACAACTACGTCATTATTTACAAATTGTAGGAACATTCTATAAAGAAAGGAAGCATTCAAGTCGATTTTGGGCATGTGCATTACGATTTCAAAATTTGTGTTGGGCTGAGACCATGGGGTTGGGACCTTCAGGTGAATAAAATTTACATTCACAAACTTCTCTTTAACATTTATTGTTATTCAAGTTGAATGAAAATATTATATACATTTTAATTATTCTGCTTATTTACCTGTGCATTAACACTCACATAAAAGGAAATTGTATAGGATTAAACGCAATAACTAAAAAGATATTGCATATATTTTTAGTTACTGCGTTTATTTATACGTGTTACCGTAAAAGACCGAAATTTGAAGAATGTCGACTTTCACCGATGAATGTCAACATTCACATAGTCATGTCACCGGTAAATGTCAACATTCACATAGTCAAGTCACCGGTGAATGTCAACATTCTCATAGTCATGTCACCGGTGATTGTCAACATTCACATTTGGTATGTGTCGACTTTCACCGGTGAATGTCAGCATTCACATTTGGTATGTGTCGACTTTCACCGGTGAAAGTGACATTCTCCAATTTCGGTCTTTCACAGTAACATATGCACGATGCAACTCAGACAAACCAAAGTATTAAATACATTTATTTGTGTGGACGTTATCATGGCTAGAGTTTTTAAAAAATTAGCACATTAGTAAAAGCATTTTCTAAAAGCTTTTTTATTTTATTTTTTTCTACTTTTTAGTCTTTAATATATATAATTCATTATTATGATTAAAATGGAATCCTGTTATCAATTTTTTTGAAAGTCACTTTTAGAAGACGTCTTTTATATAAAATTAAGATTTAAGTAAAATTAATCGATTAAGTTATAATTAAGTTACGAAAGTATTAAAATATTGTACTGTCAGTTGGAACATAAACGGTACAAAATTTCAAACTCAGACAGAATTTTACATCAAGAAATGAGTGGAAAATCGGTTAAAAAATTCCATCCATACGAACATGAAATTTACTAACATGAAAGAAGTGAAGTTAAATAAAAGCATGTAAAAGCGTCCACGTAAATTGCCTAATGATTTCAACCATGAGTCGCATCCGTTAACCATATTGTATACTTAATTTTATTTCCGAAAATTCAATTCTTGACTTTGATTCAAGAAAAGTTCCGTTCTGAAAAATTAACAGCTAGATTGCATTATTACGTTTGTTTTCCCTTTTCTTCATAAAAAATTCTTATAATAAAATGTATCAAATAATTTATCAGTACCATACTGCGCCAGAAAAAATTGTAAAATCATGTCAAGATAAAAGTATAAAAATGCATACATATGAAAACCGATGTGGAATAGTTTTCAGTTAAAACTGCATGCACTGTGTTTAAATAAGAAAATAAAAACCGATCAACTTCGAAAATGCAAAAGGATGAACAAGTGGAGTTTCTCCAATCAATGTAGATAATGAAATTGCAGTAGTATTGAAAAAAATGTCGGGAGGCTGTCTTTTCAAACAACTGCTGATGTTAAAGGCGTAGGACTACTTTATTCGCTTGACTCTTTTGTTTTTTGAAGTTTCTCGTACGTTTTTAAGCTTAAGTAAGTTTTTTTGTAAGTAAATTTCTGTTGTTACCCTTTATCTCTAAAATAAAACATTAGTTATGTTTTTAACATATTTAGTTACCGAGATATAGAGGATCGCGTCACCAATTCATGCGTATTTTTGCCCAACTTCGCGACTCAGTAGTCTCTGAACTACAATTCCGATTTTCAAT
>BGPR01002487.1:5155-69478 GCA_013235015.1 Araneus ventricosus | reverse complement strand
ATTGAAAAGATAATTTGTTGCACTTTCAGATGGTGTAAAAATAATTTTGGTGATTTAATATTTTCGAAAGTTATTAGGGATAAACGTCAACATTTCGCTTATTTTTAATTAATTAAGATTCTAATTAAAAGTTCAGAAAAATGGCTCCGAGGTGCACATTTCCACCCTCCAAAGTATGTTTGTGCCAAATATCGTAGCTCTTGGTCTAGCGGTCTGCCCTGTAGAGGACCAACACACAAACAGACACACATTCTCCTTTATTGTTAGTAGAGATGTAACAAACATATATTATCTGGAAAATGTTTATAAATTGTGTTGAATGGAATAACGTGCAATATAATGGAATAAGAGTTTTAAGTATAGTTTTATCATTACCATTTAAAAATTGAAATAATATAAAAATGTTAAGTTCATATAAAAAAGAAAAAGAAAAAAGGCTCTTTATTAAATCATTAAACTTTTTCAGGAATCTCATTTCAGTAAATGTCTTCAAGATCGATTCTATCGATAAACATAAACCATAATTTTAGCCTACAGGTAAAAAAAACTTAAATATGGATAAAGTGTTATTTAACCATATTGGCTGAATAATCGGACAATCCGACTAAAGCATTATTTAACCATATCGGATGAATAATCGGCCAATCCGACTAAAGCGTTATTTAAACATATCAGATAAATAACGATATTCAGACTAAAAACTTATGAAAATGTATTAAAAACTATGAAACTATTTAATTTCCCTAATTTAAATTTAATTTAAGTGATTTCTTTGCATATTGTGATAACCTAAGATTCTCTGGGTTTGAAATAATAGATTCTATTTTTTTCAGATTATTCTTTTCGCTATTGCATTTGTTGCAGCAAATGCTCAAGGACCTGTTCCGATCAGAGTAAGTTTATTCCAATTTTTTTTCCAATTGCTGAGCTATGCCTACTGATATGCAGTTTAATTGATTTTTATTCGTACATTAGGTTAATATTTATTTGAAGCATTTCTCCACAACAAATAGCTACGAAATTTTAGGTTTCTGTCGAAGTTTTTAGAATTTGAAAATCTGAAACTTGTAGAACAAGAATGTAGTTAGAATGATGGAAGATGTTCTATTAAATACGTTAAAAGGGCACTGATAATTTATAAATGAACGAGGACATGCGATTAAAATACTGAATAATTTGTTGGTTAATTAGATAATGCCGAAATTTAGTTTTCGAATTTCGTAGAATTTGAAAATCTGAAACTTGTAGAACAAGAATGTAGTTAGAATGACGGAATTAGTTCTATAAAATATATTAAAAGGGCACTGATAATTTGTAAATGAAATAGGACATACGATTAAAATACTGAATAATTTGTAGGTTAATTAAATAATGCAGAAATTTAGGTTCGAAGTTTGTAGGTTATTATTTAAATAGTTGATTAAATGAGCCTAAATTCATGGAATAAGCCTGCTATTAACACCATGCAAGATTTCGATCACATATAACTGAAAACGCCACTGATATATTTCAATCCAAGAAAAAAGGATTAAAATATTAAACTCCATTTAATTGAAAAAGTATTTATGGAAATGTTTCTTGAATATTCAAAAGTTTATAGCTTTTAATTAAACTAATTTCTTCAAAAATGCACGCATATGATCTTAAAGGTGAAACTAATAATTATATCTATTAAATTCTGTAATGTAAAATGTGTGCTACAATCATGGAAAACGGTTGAACTTTCACCTTCTTCTCCATTTACACTTCAAGCAAGGCTGCAGAGTAGTTTTCTTTCGACAATTTTTCTTTAGTAGTTCATCTACAATTACGGCGGGGACTGATGCCTCACCCGCTTAAGTGTATCAGTTGGAGAGGCATCAGTGCTGTACCATCCTGTACTTAAAGTGTTAATGCCAAACTCTAAGGATACGATTTCATTTTCATCAAATTAAAAATATGTAGCGTTATATCTCAGTTATTATTTTACGTGTATAAAACATCTATCAACAACTAGAAATACTGCAAAGCGCCACTTTTTTAAAGAAAAGTTTTAAATAAGCCAAAATCTGAAGCAAAATGTTTCTGTTAACTTATTCCTATTTACATAATAGGCGCTTTTAGTGTTTAAACTAAAAATACTGCAAAGTGCCACATTTTGAAGAAAATTTTTAAGTAAGCTAAAACCTGAAGCAAAAATGTTTCTGTCAACTTATTTTTATTTTCACACACGGTGAGTTTCACTTTTAATGCTTAAACAATTGAAAGTCATTATTTTATCTGAGTAAAATTTTTTGTCAACAACTAGAAAGACTGCAACCTCCAATTTTTTGAAGAAAATTTCTAATCAAGCTTAAATCTGTAGAAAATAGTTTCTGTCAACTTATTCCTCTTTCTACACTGGACGCTTCTAGCGATTAAACTATTGACAGCACTGTGGTACTAAGGTCAATTCATAATATCACTTTTATTCCTAGGATTATCGCATCAATCCCTACTATGACGAGAGCCCTAAACCATACGCCTTCAGCTACAATGCCCCATTGGACGATGGCGTGGGACAGAGCTCCAGAACTGAAACTGCTGATGGCTCCGGAAGAGTCCAGGGTTCCTACACCCTGAACAACGACGAAGGTCACTTCAGAGTTGTTGAATATGTTGCTGACGAAGGCGGCTTCAGGGCTGTCGTCCGTACCAACGAACCAGGCACAGACAACAAGAATCCTGCTGATGTTGTCATTGAATCTTCAGCTGCACCAGTCCAGTATGCTCCAGTCCTTCGCCAACCTATTTTAGCCCCAGCTGTGGCACCAGTTGTCGAACCAGCTGTTGCACCTGTTCCAGTACCTGTTCGTCCAGTGTACCGTCGACCTGCAGTCTATCCTGGCAGGAATTACGCTTATAGGCCAGGCAGACCTTATTAGACCATCTTCCTGAGAACTGAAAAAAGGTTTTCCTTGTTGACGACAATCATTCTTCTTAATGTTCTGTTTGACTACCATGTAGTCTATTCTTGCAGCTATTGTTTGTCTAGGTGAGAAAGTCGGTTGGCAGTTTCTTCCCTGAGTTTAATTTTTCTTGCTTGACTTAAATATTATAAATTTCCTCAAATCATACTTCTCTTTGACCCCTTTATCCATTTCTAATTGCAATATTTTCCGTCTAGGCTTCATTTAAATAAATATGGTTTAGCATCAGCAGAATGAATTCTCACTATGACATTCATATTATGTTATCTTTTCTCTGTGCTTGGCTTCAGTTTCTTATAAATTTTTTTTCAAGAAAATGTCGTCGTTAAATGTTAAGTGATGTTAAGCATGAACTGTATATTTTATACAAAATAAATTTTATGATTCATTAAAATACTGTGTTTTTTTTCCTTTACACACTATCACCCCGTTTAACTGATTTCTTTCAGAGGCATTAAAATTTATTTTATGATAAAAACGCCTATAGCCTTCGTATTCATCTGTGTGTTGAATAATTCTGATAATGCTATTTTTTCATATTGCTTCCGTTTTCTGAAGACGTTGTTCATATTTAATTTCTTGTACGAGTTCTCTAAAACAATTTATCATGGAAATTTCCACAGTTTTAAAAATTATACCAAACAGTTTTATCCGAAAATCAGTATCAAATAATCATATTAAAATGTAACTATTTATGATTTCCATACAATGCGTAAAGAGTTAGTACTCGGAAAGTTTTAAAAATGAATACAGAGATATTTTTTAAGCTTTAAGTTCATTCACTTTATTTAACAATTATTGCTACTCTCGTATAATTTTTTAGATACCGTATTTTAGGAAATTATTATCAATTTCCGTTTTCACAAATATTAGTAATTCTCCAATATTTTATGTCCACAATTCATTTAAAAAGTAAGCAAGTTTTTTTAATATCAAAAAAATGATCTACTTGACTAATCGGGCTGCAAAGCTATTTAATAAGTTTCCTTCAAAACGGATATTGATTCACTTAGAAGTTTAAATGGAATAAGAATCAATGTCCGTTCAATTATCAGGATAATATTACGCACTGATTTCTACTTCTATACAGTAAATAAATTAGAAACAAAGTTTCAAGAAAAATTTAATTGCTAATTGTTTATAGTGCTTAAGATACATATCTCGATTCATCCTCTTAACACAGAAAATACTTTATAGCATTGAATTGTCCTTTGAATATCGACCAATTGAAAGCGTCACGCAAGAATGTGACACAAGTAATTTTGTTTCTATATATGTGATGTCAGAAAACCTTTCACTCATTAGAACGAATTCTGTATGTCCATCATTACACTTAAAAAACTGTTTGAGAACATAAATAAATTTTTGGACGTCAGGGAAAGATACTGTAATATTGTAACAGCTGATAATGATTAATACGTACTCAATAAAATAAGAAATATTTGAAGAAATATTTGTACATAAATTACTTTTATCGGTTTTAATTAGTGCAATTAAAGCAATGAGCTTGCTTTTTCTCAGAAATTTTTTGTATGCTTGGTTTGTAATTAATAGTTTTCAATTAAAAGCACGATCCGAAGCTTAAATCAGTAATTTGGTTCTTGAAATTTTATTTGATGAAATTCACGTTCGAAAATTACTGCGCACATAAAAATACACGGAGAACGCTGAAAACACTGAGGACATAGAATGAATGTTTATGATTTCCTGTTAAAAATGTCTTTGACTTGTAAAACTCTGTGTGTTTGACGGAATTTGCTAAAATACAATGCATGAAACTAACCTGAGCATTTCCAAGTTTTGTGGGGCCTATAAAGTAAATAATATAATATTTTTTAAAAAATGTTTGTAACTGAAACGATGATGATTTTCCATTTTCAATTTTACTTCAGAATCACATGTACAGCTGAGACGTGAAATCATTCTCGCCCTTATTATTGCATATTTAAACAAAAGATACTGTTTATTAGGAATTATAGACCCAAAAGTTTGCATGGCTAAAAATTTCTTCAAGTGTTGCCTGCATTATGAAGAATATATTAACTTCAAAGTTCATAATGAAAAACCCACTTCTGTTGCCAAATTTCAAAACTCTTTAAAACTTTTTGCTGGACTATCAAATTTCAGTACTCTAGGTTCGAAATTATAAGCATATAAAATTTTGACTTATAATTATCAAGATAAAATACCAAAATTTTATTGATATTTTGAAAAGCATCATATTGATTGACCAGGAGTTTTTTATATAGTTAATGCGAAATATTTTACACGAACTCCACAAATACTTTTAATTTAAAACAATTTTTAACATGGAATATAATTAAAATTAATGGTTAAAATTTTTATATTGCTATTTTAGCATTTTCATTCTGACGGAAAAATGTTTCATAATACTTTAAATTTGGTTTGGCGTAGCTTGAATAAAAATGGCTTTCACGGAATAAAACTCTAAAACAACCAATCATTGATGAAAAAATACGAAAATAAATAAAAAAAGTTTTGAAAATCTTTAATTCTAATAAATATTCACTTTTTTTAACGCTTTAATTCTGGAATAAAGAAACTGAAGTATAAAAAATATTATCTGACTGCAAATTTTACTTATTATAGTAGATATAAAGAGACGGTAAAAAGAATGCTATTTGTACAATAATAAACTTAACTTAATTTTGAAAATTTCTGTGGTATTATCTTGAAAACAAAAAGATTATAAAGTTTTACAATTTTATATAAAAAATGATAAATCTTAATCATATAACAAAAGAATTCATTTGGTCAGCTTTTTTCTTCTATATGAGAAATTTTAAGAGTTAAAACGTTGTTAAGGTTGTTTAGTCTGTATTTGAATTTTAAACTGAAGACCAAATAAAAGAAACGGATACCAACTTTAAACTTTTAATGATAATGCTACTATTGTAGGGAAATAATATTGACGCTATCGACAGTTGGTTTGGTTATTATCGTTGATACATTTTCTTGCTTAAAATCCTTTATATTTCATTGCTTTTATTCAATTTATTTTGTAAAACTCAACCTTGCTCAAAATGCTGATTATTAAATTTCTTAAAACATCTCACACATTAGTTCTGAAAAATTTCAAATTCTCGTTCCAATACGAAATAAAACAAATGTGCTGAATTGGTAAGATCATAGGTCATCTGAACAGAAAATAAAATTGTTCAAATTACGAGCTTTCAAAGTTATGATAAGATGGCCCTAGAACTATCTATAAGCCTACATTTGAAAGGAAATCATTCTTTAAAATTCCGAGATTCATCAATAAAGAATATTCACTAAAAATACCTTTGAAACTCTATTATTCTTGTTGTGCGTCTGAAACAAACGTTAAGCATATGTCAAATTTACTTGGAAATAAAAACTATTATACTCACAAAATATTTTTTGTATAACAATCTATATAAATATTTCCCTTGTGCGGCTCCTCGAAACCGCGATATTTAGCTATGGGTTTTGGTAACATCTTCGGCAATTGAAAGATCACGTGATTTCAACTTGCAAGCTTAAACTACAAGCGAGTACGATTTGGTTTGAGCTTTGAACCTTCTTTTTGATGAATTAAAACATGGATCTCCACCGTGCTGTTAAATAATATGAAAGAAGACGAACTCAGCATGTAAACGAATCGATTGAAGAAATTTTTGAAAGGCGTTCAAGAAGAAGGGGATATATTATATAGCAACGGATTCGGAAACCTTCCGCGCTTTTGCGTATGCGCAAAATATACACAACAAGCACCATATACATATTTATATATATTATATATTATTATATATTATATATTATTATACATTATTATATATTATATATTATTATATATTATTATACATTATTATATATTATATATTATTATATATTATTTATATAATAACATATTTGGAACAAGAATGGAAGGGTGATATTTACATTTTACTGAGCGTGATCTAACAAAGAACTCCGGTGGGGATAACAGCTTTAGTTGCTTCAAATCCCATAACTCTTTTAATTCAAATAACTCCGGAAATGCGCTCATATGACTCATTGCCTGACACCCCTTTCCGATGTAAATTCGTCCAAAAGTGGTAGTCTCGGAATTCGTGGTCAGACTATAGCTTGTTTCAAAATGCTCAGCGTGCTTGCATTTATATGAACGATCTGAGAGTTGACCGTGAAGAGAACTGTCTTTTATCAATGACAGAAATTTGTGAATTTTGCTTGATTTGTCTCCTTGGATATATGAATGATTATGAATACATTTATCCATATATATTCATTAATGAAATAATTTCACTGATTCAATAATTTTTCTATCTTCATCCCCTCACAAATTGCCAGAAAAAGCCGATAGTTCGTGAAATGTCCCGAAATCTTCATTATCTTCTTTACTTTACACCTATTCTTCAACAATTTGGCTGATTTTATTCACACGAATAACTTCTTAGTCTGCATCTAATCTAAGTTAATGGAAAAGATTTATTCCACTCTCGATACACACCGGAGAGTGATAAGTTATTTAAAGAATTGATAAAGCGTTTTTAACTTCTTTAGAGAAACGGGTAATCGTTTTCACTGAATACATTTCGGAATGTTTTCAATAAACGCTAAACTGATTTTTAATGACTAAATTTTGTTTCTATAGAAGGTGTTTTAAGATTTATTTGTTTGAAAATATATCAAATTTGGGATAATTTTTTAAAGAATTCCATTAATCTATCAATAATACTTTTTTGGGCACCAAAATAAAGTAACATAACGGTAGAAATAAGTAGTTTATATGAAATTGTGTGTTACTAATTACAGGAAATTGACTTAAAATAAAAAATAAATGGCTATTTATTAATATCATTAATAAATGAATATTTATTGTAATTTAAACCTGATTTGACCTTAAGTTTGGGGCAGTAGAATCAAATTTCGTTCTTGTGCAATTAAACTCATTAACCCTTCAGCGGAAGCGCTATAATTTTTTTAGCGAGTAGGCGCGTGTCGTAGTGTCGTACTTTTTACGACACAATAATGTTCTTTCTTTTTACTTTGACAATTATAAGTTATTTTATAATAATAATGAAAGACACGTCAGAAAAGCAAATCTGTTCATCAAGAATGAAAATTAAGTTTAATATTATTTCCAAAATCTAAACTTATACAAAAATCAATTGTACTTTTTACGACAGAATAATGTTCTTCCTTTTTACTATGGCAATTATAAGTTATTTTATAATAATAATGAAAGACACGTCAGAAAAGCAAATCTGTTCATCAAGAGTTAAAATTAATTTTAATATTATTTCCAAAATCTAAACCTATACTAAAATCAGTCGTACTTTTTACGACAGAATAATGTTCTTTCTTTTTACTATGGCAATTATAAGTTATTTTATAATAATAATAAAAAACACGTCAGAAAAAAAATCTGTTTGTCAAGAGTGAAAATTAATTTTAATATTATTTCCAAAATCTAAACTTGTACTGAAATCAGAGAAAGTAATGAGGTTTAATAATATTATTTTATAAAAAAAGATTTAAACTAAGATTGTACAACAAAGATTTTCTTCTTAGTTTCTAATCACTGTCCTTACATTCGAAACATTAAACTTTTGTTAGAGAGTGACGCTTGCAGGTATATATATGTTGCACCTGCTGCATTTCATAGGTTTTGATCATCATTTTCTTTCTTTCAAACGCAAACCACAAGCTTTTCTTCTCAATGTTATTTGCGGTACTAGCATTGCTTTTTCAGGTTGTGGTTTATAATTTAGACCTAAAGACATGGCAATGTCATACGGCGATGACATTCCCATGTCAATAGGTCGGCCTTGTTTTGCTTTTCTTGTTTTTGGGGGTTTGCTGTTTCTGTTCTTGTATTTTTATTGTCTGACTGACGTGTACTTAGATGGATTTTTATTGTTTTCTAGACTGGTGAGAGACCACGGGGTCAGTTTTTGATGCTCTTTTGTGGGTTTTTTAATGATATTTTAATTTTTTTTGCGTCCTTCTTTTTATTGGTGTCTTGTACTGAGCTTGTGCTTTTGTTTTGCTCATTTGGGTGCATACTGGGGGCCCCTCTTTTTGAGTGTCTTGAATATTTTTAATTTTGGTTCCAGATCTGGTGATAAAAATCAAACAGAATTCAATTAATTTATGGTTCTCTCCTAGTTTAATATCTATTCAGTGTATGTTTTAGGTTACTTTATTTATTTTGTTGTTGTCCCTTTTTTGTAATGTCTGTAACGTTCTGTGATGTGTTTGTGATGATTTTGCGTGTCATGTCACATTGCTATTTTTTTAATGCTTTTATATTTCCCCACCGGTCTGCTAAAAGCCTTACACACTTTCGGGTAGGCCGGACCGGTGTGGGTTTTAAATAAAAAAAAATACGGCGATGTTCAGATTTTTTAGGCTCGAGTAGTAAGGTGTTTTTTCTTAGGAGTGAGATCTAAGTTTTTCAAGAAAATTCTTCTGCTTGGTCCACCAAGAAGATTTATTCGCAGATTTATTATATATTAAATATTTTTGATAATGTAAAATGTATTAATAACAATAACCAAACTCAAACTTTAGGACGTGAAGAAATTATCAAATTACAATAGCGAGCGCGCGGCTTAAACTTGACGACAAAAGCATGCCACAGTATGAAATCACCTTGAAACTTGGACAAACCCATTTAATCCTGAAGAGAAGGGTCACGTGAAGGAATAAAAATCACCTTCAGACAGTTTCGACTCCGAATCTGAGATAAGAGTATGGAAAATCCGTTTTGTCCTAAAATTTGTTCAGGCGCGCCCGCTTGAAGGTAAAACTAAACTGAACTTAATCAATAAATATAATACTGATAAAACCATAACGAATTTAATCAGTGAAATTAGTAAGGGCGGCGACCAGTGAACAAAGGAACAGCATAGTAGAAACTCTTCGTAGAAATATAGCAAATATTTTCTTTTGGAGAATTTTTTAAATTCCTAATCATTAATTAGGAACTCAATCGATGGTTTTTTTTAATGAAAACATTGTATTAATGATTTATTCCAGATCCACAAATAGAAGCTGTGAAAATATATAACTGAACCAGTTTTAATGAAGGAATAGTATGCTAAAACCTTATTTCGTACCACTCTAGATCCCTAAATGAGCCCTAAGCTTGGATCAGATTCTAGACTTGAAAATTAATTATAAAATTTACTATTCATTCTACAAAAATCAAAAGTAAGGTATTTTATAATATCTCAAATTACTGCTTTATTGATTCGACTGGAAAAATAGTGAAAATATTCTAAACATTATAGCGATAAAAATCTCAAGATTTCGAATTGTTTTATTATATTTTACACACTTTGTAACCTGAAAATAATCATTTTATCAGTGGTTTTAAATTAGGGATCAATCACTGATTAAAACCTTATTACTAATATTTAAATCATTAAAACAGCCAGGTTTTATTTGTTACTAAATAATCTGAGAACAAAAATGTTGGATTGATTTTAGAAATCTCTGCTCATATAAGGATAGAAATGTCTGATTTGGCGATGTAAAATGATTTCCTGTAGCTTTTGCATTAATATTTCAGTTAATTCAGCGCCTGACTCTTCTTTTCACATAGTGGCCATTCTGTCCATTAACGCGGCAGACACATGTAAAGTTATCAGGTTGGAGATTACTCAACATGTGGAAAATCATCAAAATAACGAATTCGAACGAGTATTTTCGCTCAGAGAATTTTTAAAATTCCTAATCATTAATTAGGAACTCAATCGATGGTTTTTTTTAAAAATGAAAACATTGCATTATGTCTTATTCCAAATCCACAAACAAAAGTATTTTCTTAAAACTAAAACGTAAATACTTGTTACAATGATTCGACAATAACTACAAACCAGCGGGAGTACTCTCCCCAAAATTTTCTGGCATTCACCCTAACACAGGTGGGGAAAAATACACAGAGCGGCGGTAAGATGGACTATTCCCTAACGCAGGTGGGAAAAAACGCGCTCACCTTTTTTTGCGTCATAGAATGGTGAAGAAACCGAATATGCAATTTTGACGCTTTTTCTTCAACCGATTGAAACCAAAATTGGACACAGATCTACAGTTAAGATAAGAAGACCACATACACATTTTTATTTATCTAAGACATAGGGTTTAGGAGTTATCCTTTTCACAAGAATGAGATTATATAGACAGACAGACAGTCAACCGGTCCAAATTTTGATATTGACTTACAATCCTGATGATAAAACTGAGTACCGAAATTTATCCAGCTGGCTATTTAAGTTTTTGAGTTATCATGTTCACGGGAACACGGACAGACATAGTTCCCTTGGACGGATTTTGTCCAAAATTTGATAGAAAGCTACAAATTATATATAAACATCACATACCAAGTTTCGTTCCTCTAGATCTAACGGTATTTGAGTTAATGTGTTCACAGATAGTCACACAGACAGGATTCCAAAATTGTGTTTTTTGGACTCAGAGAGATATAAAACGTGGAGATTCATCAAAATCTCGAATTCAATTTTTTTGGTGATTACAATACTTTCTCTATGTATTTTTCGTATACGAGAAATTAAAAGTAAAAATTACGTACAGAATAATTTCAATTCTTTCACTATCAACTAGAACGGCTTAAGAATTCGGATTTTAATCTATTTGCATACCGGGGAAGACAAATTGCCTGCACCTCCAAGCAGCAGTGAAATTACATTTATCTCTGAGAGAACAGAAATTAATTTTCTTTAAAACCATTGTCACTTCCAATGAGATTGATCGGTAAATACTTCCTAATAAACCAGAAATTACTTGTTCCTTTCACCGTTCTGGAAACTTCCAGCTGGGCCGTCGCATATTCGGTGGGTCATAATTGATAAGCGATTCCAAGTCTACGTGAAGACTTGCCTATAAATCTCCCGCTCTGAAGCAAGTATGCTAATAGCTGCCATCCGAGTTTTTCTTCATCGATCTGACCTGGTCACCTGTGATTTAGTTTAACGCCTTCCCCGACACAAGACAGCCCTTCTGGAGAACGTCGAATGATTAACCAAGGACAACTCGTTAGTCCCAAGCCTTGGATGGCTTTGTCTTTGTTTTTGTGGCGATTCCTCTGGTCTTCTCTTCTGGTCGAGTGACCTTTGACCTTTGCAATCGATCCATCAGTTCTGATCAGGGAAACGCCAGATGGTCAGGTATAAAAGGGAGCTCACCATCAGCTTCTGACACATCGCAACTGAAGTGAGAATCCTCATCAACCAGCTTTAGGGAGTCATGCTTTCAGTAAGTATTCTTTCTGCATCAGTTGTCTGAGCCTTTAACCATTTTAAGGGCCATTTTTTTCTGGTAATGGTATAATAAAATAACTTTGTGGTTGAGAGTAAGTTAAGAAAATGAATTCATTTAGCTTATTGCATGACATTATTTTTTGTTAATTAATTTTATTAATTAATAATTAATTAAAAAATGATGACACTTTTTTCCGGTTTGAGATAAGAAATTGGAACCTCTAGGATTTCCATTCACCTAAAAATTTGTTGTGAACTTTAAAATAGTTTACTTTGTAAGTTTAAAGATTGATGAATTAGGTGGGAAGTATACTTCCCACCGCCTTCGAAAGGGTTAAGACATGTAATCGTCATACGAGTTCCTATTCATTCCTTCCATTTTGAAAAATTTCTTTTACATTCTAAATTCTATTTTATGTGTTTTAAATATTAATCGTTGTAATTTTTGTTGATGCAATCACTTGATGCTGTTGCGTTGAGCGCGCAAAAAGGTGTATTGTTATCGTTTTTTGTTTAAATCTTCTGTTTCTTTTATATACTTTTTCTTTTTTAACCTTTTAACTTAGATTTCTATTATTTGTTTCTGTATTATATTAGAAAAAGCTGCAATATGCGCCATTCTATATAATACAAAGAGTTTTAATTAATTTTTAACTAATAAATTTGTAGTTAATGTCTTTGTTAAATTCTGTGAATTATAACTGATAAGCCATGTAAGATAGTTTGATATATATTCCTAAGCTCATGGAGATTGATGTTTAACCCCTTATTTACCGAGTTAACTTACCAGCAACTTTACAATTTTATTTTGGCATCATTAATTACATTCTAATGCAGAATAACTACAGGAAAGATGAAAAAGCATTTTTAATTAAATTAAATAATTTAATTAATTTGAATAATAATTTTAGAAAATAATTTTTGTCTTCATCTGCCATCTACTGCTACCTGTCGGAACTATATTCCTCGTGTTCATGTAAATACTGTCAAGAAAAACGGTCAAATTACGAAGAGATAAATACTGTCAAGGAAAACGGTCAAATTACGAATTGATAAATACTGTCAAGAAAAACGGACAAATTACGAAGAGATAGGCTTGAATTAAGTAGTAATTCTAAGTACTTTCAGGAAATTAAAGGTTAAATTGTATTATTTTAATTTTGGACAATTTTACATGCAACTTTACTGGAAGTAATTTCATTCTTTCTTAATATCTAATTCTAAATCTCGTAAAAACCATTTCTTTCCACTTTTTTTACATTTCGGATTTTTTCCACCGTCTGAAAATAAACCAGTGAAGACTTTTCCAAAAAAATTAAGTGAAATGTGCCTTATAGAATTTTAAATATTGCTTAAGTTTCAATTGCAAATTCAGTTTATTTTTTGTTCGACAGTTGATTGTTAGGTTCAATCGATGATTTACAAATATATTTATTTCAAGCATCTAAACTCATTTTTTGAATAGATGTTTGATAAATGTTCTTAAATTTGTACTTTCAAATACTTTTATCTCTAATTGACAATAAACAAATATTTAAATTTTATTAAAATTGGACTAATCTTCAAAGATCCAAATGAGAATAATTTTGCTCTAAACAGAAACTTTTTATTCTTTTGCTCTAATTATTTTTTTGTTTTAACTTATTTTACAGTTCTATTGTTTTGATTGAAATGTACTAAAAGTCGAATACAATAAATTATTTACACATTTTGTGTTTCTATACCGTTTATTGTAAATAATTATAATGTTATATATCTTTTGAACTTGGGAAGGCGAAGATTTACCGATGAATTTCACAAATTTTAAATTAAAATTAATAATTTAATTTGGATATTTTTTCGACCTCAACAATTTTTTTTGTAACTTTTTTACATTATCAATTTCCATTTAATATTTTTCTTAGCAATACGACGAATAAAGAATTAAATTTACTTTCAGGTTATTCTTCCGTTTTGCCACCGCTTTTTGTTGTAGCCAGCGTCAAGGGCTGATCTGGTGAGTGAATTTTAGAATATTTCATCTTAAATCACGTTATAGATGATGAAATTTGGAATACAATCGAATTATATCCGGTAATGGATGAATTTTAGAATGGATTAATATGTGAATAACATTTATCAACTCATTTATATTACTAATATAATAAACCTGATCTGTCTCTCACTGGATCCGGTAACGCTCTGAAGTCAACACTAACAATAAAAAATTCGCGCCACAGCACTGCGAGACGCGTTAAATAGCATTATTTCATTGTCAGAGCAATTCCAGCAATTTTAAATTTAAAAAAAGCAATTGTCGTCTAATTTCAAATTTAATAGCTCTAAAATAGTGAAATAAAATTTTCTATCGATTGAGTTAAAATTTATATCTCACAGATCAATTCCCGAGAAATTTAAATTATATTAATCATACATTTCAAATTAATTTGCTTTTTAATAGAAAGTAGTAAATCACGTCAGTGGTATATCATGCTCGTGGAGAGTAGTTTTACTACGATGCAATTGATTATTTATTGCAATCGTGATGATATACTTTGATAATAATTTTGCAACGTTTGAGAATCAGAGAAGTGCTTTTGTTTAGATTAGACATTCAGTTAATAAGGAAACGTTGTTAAACAACGAAAAAAAGGCACACGAAATGGCAAGCTGTTTACCAAGAGTTTTGAATAAAGAAATATGTAAATAATATGCAAATAAAAAATATTTTCTGTCATAAAACATGCGTTTATTTTATTTGTTTTCAATCAATGCTAAACATTTCTCTCGCATATATATTCATTTTAAACTCACAGTCAAATTTGACGGGAAATTCGAATGAAGATAATTTGAACACGTCATACCATGACGGTGCTTTTCTAGTAATTAATAATAAGCGTAGGTCTGGTGGTCGAATCTAGGTTTCGGAGATCGATCGCATTCGAAGTCCGATCTCACCGATGATTGACCGAACATTCCTACTGTTATCCAATGCCTTCTACTTATAGCTTGAAAGAGCAAGGGTATTGGCTCAAGTGCCATCTTTTGTCATCTGACCACATTTTTTAAGTAGTCATCTTTTAAAAAAACTCTTTGAAGCGGAAGATTTGGGAACTTTTTGAGCATCATGATGAAAAATAACCTCTGTAAATTTGATGGTATTTTTTATTCTCAATTCTTTTTATGCTATTTGCATTTGGTGGTATATTCTTTTCTCTAAATCTTTGTAATGGAAGTACATAATACCCTATGCTCTAATGCCTAATTTTAGTATATAAAAGTTGAGCAAGTACTTGCTGACGATAGAAGAAAACGTCTGTCTAGTTCATGATGTTAAAAAGAAAAAAATATTTGATGTCGTTTTAAAATAATGAATATCGCCAAAAAAATTTAATATGAATAAAGGATATCCCTAGAGTGACGAGTATAACGTCAGAAGGCACGTCTTGTTTATAGTTACTATGGATAATTTCAAATAAGCAAATATGGATTAGTACGAAGGTACGTATTTAAGAAAGACTGTAAAGGCACGCAGAAGATTTTTTTAAAAAACCTAGTAGAACTCACTGCAAGTGACATATACGATAATTTTATATGTTACTCAATTATGGTGACGACATTTAGTATATAAAACTGGAATGGAAATAAAATTAAAATTCTAATTAGAAGTGCAAATTGTCAGTCTTAGATTGTGCGCTTTTCTCATGTCAAACTTGAAAAAAATATTTTTTCGACAAAATAAAAGTTTTCTTTTAGACTACAATTTAAAATCATAAATTATCCGAGGTAACCAAGAATCGATTTAAAATGCATACTTGAATATCAAATATACTGATTATTGAAAATGATTGACATTAATATCCATTTCCACGCTATTTCAGTTCCTGAAAATCGTCATCTGTCAGACCACCAACCTCCACGTATCTGTTCTGGCTCTCAGCCAAAAAAGGGATGTGAAGTGAAGAGTGGAAGAAACAGTTGCGCGGGGGACGAGGTGGTACACACCATTAATGGTATCTATGCATGAGTGTGCATCGTGCTTTTTGCACGCGTTCTCGAGGTGAACGCTGAAAGTTAGTAATTATGAGTAACCTGAAAGTGAATCCTAATTATATACATATATATATATATCCCATTTAATCGCATATAGTAGAATTTATTAGAGAAATTCTACTCATAAACTTTATTTCCAGGATTATCGCCTCAAACCTTACTATGACGAGAGTCCCAAACCGTACGCGTTCAGCTATAACGCCCTGTTGGATGACGGTATAGGAAAAAGCTCCAGAACCGAGACCGCCGACGGTTCTGGGAGAGTCCAGGGATCTTACACAGTGAACAACGACGAAGGCCATTCCAGAGTTGTTGAATATGTAGCTGACCAAGCAGGCTTCAGGGCTGTCGTCCGTACCAACGAACCTGGTACAGACAACCAGAATCCCGCTGATGTCGTCGTGCAATCTTCAGCTGGACCAGTCCAGTATGCTCCGGTCCTTCGTCCACCTGTTTTAAATGCTCCAGTACTTGCACCAATTGTGGAGCCAGCTGTTGTGCCTGCACCAGTGCCAGTAGCTGTCCGTCCAGTGTATCGCCGACCTGCAGTTAGGAATTACGCTCACAGCCCAGTGAGACCTTACTAAGGTATCGTCATGAAACCTAGCACAGATCCTTTGTTGATGACCATTGGTCTTGAATCGTTTACGAATGTTTTACGACTACTATGTAGTCCACTCTTGCGGTTATTGTCAAATGTCTTGGTGAAAATGTGAGAAAATATTGTTTAGCAACGGATTCGGAAACCCTCTGCGCTTCTGCGCATGCGCCGGGAGGAGTTGTTTTTATCAAAACAGGGGGAAAGTGAAGAATGGAAGGGTGATGTTCACATTTTACTGAGCGTGATCTAACTAAGAACTCCGGAAATGCTCTCGTATGACTCATTGTCTGACACCCCTTTCCGGTGTAAAATCGTGCAAAAGTGGTAGTCTCGGAATCCGTTGCTGAACAGTATGTGTTAATTCCTTTACTTGACTTTTTTGCGTTTCCTGTTTCTTTATGAACCATTAGAACACATTAGATTTAGATTGTTTTCTAATGGTTCTATTTCTTTGTTCTTGTGCTTTCTTTTTATTTTCTTGCCTGGTTTTTTCTTCTGTCATTCGGAATAAATATTAAAGAACAATATCTTGTCTGTCCTTTGTTTAAATAATGTGGTTTATTTTCTGCAGATTCTGACTTAAATGCTGCGTCTACGCTTATTAAATTGATTATTAATTGTTATGTGTGCTTGGCTTGAACTACTAATAAATTTTTTTCAGAAGAAAGTGTTGGTGTTATATGTAATGTGGTGTTAAGCTTGAAATGTAGACTTCACAAGAAAATAAATTTTGTGATTCATTATACTACAGTGTTTTTCCTATTTTCTTTACGATTCATTATTCAACTTAAGATGATTTGTTCGAAAATATCTTTGCATATTTTTCACAATAAAATAAAATCAGTAATATCCATTTGTTCCCTAAAAATTTGAATGCTATTAACTTTCTACACAATTATTTTGCACAATATATAGTTAGTAAACGAGTCACCACTTAGATAGAAAAAATTATGGATCGACATTTACACCAAAGTAGCAACTTTTATAATTCAAAATTGGTGGAAAGTTTCCAATGAAATTCTTTGTCCTATTATAAAGACAAATGGTCGAAAAAAGTGAATTAAAAACTCAGAATCATTACAATTCAAAATCATTTCTCTGTATGGAACTGTTACAATCTTTTACAAAAAAACATGCTGCCATCTAGCTAGCACCTAGATATTTTCATAGTTTTGCTCTTGTTTTATGAATGCAATCTCAAGCTGAAGGCAAGTGCGTAACTTCTTTTACATCCTCCTTACTTTTAATACATCTGTGGAAGCTTTGACTTATTAGCTCAGTGGCGGACTGGGTCTGAAAATAGTAGTTGCCAGGAGTCAGTGAGGGCCCACACATATCTACAATCATAATATTAATTCATATATATATATATAATTCTTTTATATTTAATTATATTAATTTAAATCTATAATATTTAATAATTATGTATTCAATTTAATTTTTTTTATTATATATTTAATTTTTCCGCGTCTTTAAAATAAATCCCTTTTAACATCCCTTAATTTTCTAAGCTTAAAATAACGAAATTATGATTAAAGTTATTTGATTTTAAATTCCGGAAGTTAAATATTTCATTTACGGTTTTAGCGACAAAGTATGAAGGAGAAATGCTGCCCATTAGTAGAGCATCTGTTGAAAGAGCCAGGGACCTCTAAAACAAACTTCTTTGGATGATTTAGAGTTTAGTAATTTGTTCTGGTAATGTTTCATTAATTTGCAACTAAACTCGTATCATTAAAAAGATATGTTTGAATTATAAGTAATTCAAAAATCATTTTGTTAGATAGTATTTTTTTGAAAATATTGCGGAAAAACGCCATAATCTTGCTTAATTTTTAAGTAACTGAAATTTTAATTTACTTTTGGACTTTAAAAAGTTGACAATTATTTTCATCTTTTTTTGAAGAGCAAGTGTGACAAATTTCATAAAGATCAAGTAAAACTATAGATTTACTCAAAATACATCCTTATAATGTAAAAAACTTCTTTTGTTGTATTAAAATGCACTCCATTTTCATTGTTTCGCCATTTTTTTTCTCTAAGTCCAGTCTTTTTCTTTCTTTCTTCGTTACTTCAGATAAATTTAGTTTTTGATAGATTTTCTTTGTTATTTTAATAAATTTACTTTTTAGCGATGACATCAAGCTCATCTTTCCACTTAAGGCAAGATAATCTTCCTGGAGATTATGCAATTCATTTATTTGATATGATGAGGTTAAATTTTCACTTTATAATAAGCTTAATAATGCGCAATAATTGTAGATTATAATTATGCAAAATTTCAAAAAATAATCTTCATTGAATCTCGAGTTTTTTAGACTTTTTTAACAGTGGAATGCAAAGACTTATGTCATTAGTTTCATTAAACACAAAAACATACTGCATCAAAATTTATCTCAAATGCTGATACATTTCCTATCTACTATTTTCTTCTTCTTTTTTTCTTTGCACAACAAATTTCTTTCTCAGTCTTTTGTAGCAATTAATACTTTTAACTTAACAAAAATTAAATAAGTTGGCGAATTTAAAGTTTGTTAATATAATCCAATTAAGACAATTAATAAGATGGACGAGTCAGTTGGTAGCCGAATGCGGCTAGTGTTTAATACTACAAAAGCAATGTAAAAATAGAAAAATGATAGTTTCAGCTTACCTCTTTTTTTCTTTCCTTTTGCAAGATACGCTACATATGTCTTTACTCTCTTACGACTGAAAACAGAAATAACACTTTTCTCACCAATTATTTTCCATGAAAGACAGACCAATAAGACTGAGGCCCTCTTTAAACGAAACCCCTTTACTCTTCTAAACGCAAACTCCCCCCAAACACATAAAGAAAAGCGTGAATGTCGTCTTTTCATAGATGTCATTTAGTGTCCTAGTCACAGTTTTAGCCAAGAAAACCTTTTCTTACAGGCGAGTTCCCTTGTTTGTCAGATTTATGACAATAAAATTAAACTACAAAAAAGAAAGAAAAAAGCATCTCTTATAGCCCTCTCACAAGAACCGCACCCTTTATGCACAAAGGGATGCAATTCCTTTCGCTTTCCGGGGGCTTCCAAAACCAACAAAAAATCTTAATGAGTATAGCGGCTCGACTTTGTACCGAAGAGATACCCTGTTCCAATAGCCCGAGGGTTTGTGCGATGGCTGCAACATTCTGGAGAAACATCTGTAAATGATCGGAAGGTCAAAGGAAGTGGAATGGATAGAGACCTCAGTACAATTCCTACGGGCAGTTGTAATTGCGTATGCGTCTTGGGTCGGTATTCGACCACCCGCTGTACGGCTGGTCGAATTACGACGGCAATAAATCCCCAAAACATGGGCCTTGGGTATAGGGCTATTTTATTTCATTGCTTTAGAAAAGCTTACTATAGAGAAAGAGATCTTTTTTTCTCTCCCACACTTTCTGGGGGCCCACTTCCCTTCGGGCAATCTGGCAACCTCGCCAGTCCGCCACTGTATTAGCTTATTAATTTTTTTACTTTTTTTAGAATATACTTATTATTACTTATAACAGAATTTTTTTGGTTTTAATCGATTTAAGACCAATCGATTTATATGCATGCAATGAAACAAACATGTGATATCAATAGAATGACATAAGCGAAATTGTTTTTAACGTAGGACTAAGTTCCTCCATTGGGGTCTCAGGAAGGAATTTGATTGACACGCCAAAACGCCACGAAAAACGTTGTACGGGAGATCCTCTATATCTCGGCAACTACATATGATAAAAAATAAATAATGACTTATTTTAGAGATAAAGGGTAACAACAGAAGCTACAAAAAAATATTGAAAATCGGAATTGTCGTTCAGCGATTAACTGAGTCGCAAAGCTGGGCAAAAATACGCCTGAATTGGTGATGCGATCCTCTATATCTCGGCAACTACATATATTAGAAACATAACTAATGTCTTATTTTAGAGATAAAGGGTAACAACAGAAGTTACAGAAAAAATTGAAAATCGGAAAAAAGTCACGCGAGTAAAGTAGTCCTACGCCTTTAAGATCAACGGCTGTTTGAAAAAGACAGCCTCCAGTCATTTATCGTTGTAGTTACTTAAAGCTTCATATTCATAAATCCCTCTATTATGACAAAATTTTTTCGAATTTGATTTTCCATGCCATTTCTTTTCCCTTACTCCACTTTCCTGTTCGTCCAGGGAGCACCTCAAATATTGGGATTTAATCTCCTGATGCCACTTGTTGGGAGAAGAAAAGTCATTATATATTTACTAAGAAACTATATTGTAACAAAAATCGTCTTGTGGGTGTACGTGAATGCAGTCCAATAAGCAGGATAAAAAATAAAGCTCTTTATTATACGAGTATTCTAAGAAAATAAACGCAGCACAGGTAATCAGTTCTTGTATAAATCTTCAACAGAGATCACCAATAAATTTCAACTCGGCACTCTAATAGCGCTCCATGGTTTCTGATTAGCCCACCCACCACCTTGTTTGCTGATCAAACTCCAACTGACTCTACTGGTTTGAGAGCTTGCTTTTATACCTAACAGGAAGTGACGTCAATACATAGGAAATGATGTAATATTCAGAAGGTTCTTGATGTTTCTGGGTCCCAATAGAGACAGGGCCACAGTTCAGGATTTTTCTAGAAGATTCCTTTTGTCGCCAAAGACGCCAACTTTGTCGCCAAGTTGCCAAAATGGTCGCCAATGCTAGCGTGTAAGAGAAACAACTTTACAGCTTCGTAACAATATTTTGACATTTACAAATATAAGGGTCAAAATAGAGTTTGTAAAATATTATTCGAAAGCATCAAGAGCAATTTTGAAGTATCAGTCTACTTTCTATTTACCAGTCATCTTAACTATGCTGCTAAGATATTATCAAAGTTTACAAAGCCTATTTTCAAATGCATGCTTAAAGGAATACATCGAGAAAATATTTTTACTGAATGAGCACGAAATTGAACACGCTCACATAGTTTAAAGTACAAGTTAAACTTCCAAGAAACGTTAATCGATCATGCGCTGATGGCCGTATATAACTCATATAGATGCGAGTACATAGATACCTATAGGATAGGGTTGCCCTATTTGGACAGTCGTCTAGAATGGACCTTTATCATATCTTCTATTCTATGGAGTAGTATCCCAGTAGAGACAGGGCCACAGTTCAGGATTTTTCTAGAAGATTCCTTTTGTCGCTGCCATAAAATTGGAAACTTATGTTGCAAGGATGTAAATGAGGTTTGCGGAATCATTTTTTAGAGAAAGCGCTACGTCGCTGCAGTTAGAGAATATGCGTTTATATAATATCAACAATAAAATATTTTAAAAATTGTCTTTACGCTGTTTTAAAGTAAGTAGCAAAATGTGTTATTATAACCCTCAGATAGGAAACTTGTTTGGCTACAATTAACTAAAATTATTTTATTAAAATAGTTTAAAGATAAGGTTAGGAGAATTTTTTTTGTATAATTATAAAAGTCTCTCAGATTAAGCCACAAACAGTTGCCTGAATAGGAATATCCCAGAAAGCAGCTATAATAACTAGCAGTCCAGAACAATCGGAATTGGAACAAGCCAAAACAGGAAAATAAAACACTTTAAACGGACATTAAAGACATCAAATATCGGTTCAAAAAGAACAAAAACTAAGGCTGCAGGGTTTTGTTTGATGTGTGAGGAATCATGGGAAGAAAAAATGATACGATGCATAAAATGTCATATTTGGGTGGTGTGAATTTGAGAACCAAAAATTACTCTTGCTTCAATTATGCTTAAAGATACTGGTGGGTGAATTTGGGACAGGAATTTCTTTAATTGGACCGATGACAGAGTTTAACCCTATTTTTTACATCTTTAAAGTGAATATCTGAAAAAGTCAATTATATTATTTTGAAGATAAATAAACTTCAAACAATCTACTACTTTCTTTTATTACAATTACTTATCTATCACCATGCACTAAATTTTTTTTAGATGGTCCAATTAAGGCAACCTTTCTCAACCGAAAGGACAATGCATGCAGGAAAAATGAAAAGAAAGTCGGGGAAACTTCAGTGAAATATGAGACGAGGATAAATTAAATATATGAAAACAGAATCTATACTTATAAAAGACAATGTCTGTGTGTGCGCGCGATGTCCAGACGAATCTTTCGTACTTACAGTCATGAAATTTGGCACACAGGTAGTCGTAATGGAGACACTATGCATCTCGAAGCCCTAATTTTAAAATTTAATCTAGAAATTTTTTATTTAATGTTTTGTGTTGTTTTGGGTCATTTTCGACACGTTTACTACTGTAGTATCTTCTCTAATGATAGTCGAGAAACAATCAATGCACCATAGGATAGAAAGAAACAATTTTCTTTCTAATGAAATTTGTTTTGAGCTTCAAACTGACTTACTGAATTTTGAAAATTTTTCAAAAAATAGTCAGTTTTGCCATCGAAATTTTATTTTTGTTTTTAAATTTACTGCGTCTGACGTTCTAATAACACTATTATTTTCAATTTTTTTCAGCTTATAACTGGAACGGTTCTGCCGGATTTAAAGCAAGAACGGTTAAAATATCTTTCCCGTTTTTCTAAAATTAATTTTTTCCTGGTAAGTTGGAAGATATTTTTCTCTAGCGAGCTTCCTCCCGCGACACTGTCTCCGGAACGTTGCTGGCAATTTTATTAGATGACGGTGCAGAGCGCAGGTGACGTTATAACCTTCAATTGAATGACTTCGATATTATTTTCGGCAGTATCTTAACCTGTTTATTTGTCTCGCATATTTTGCTTGCTGTAGAAAATTGATTTTCAGCTTGCAATTTTTTAATATTATTTTGGATTAACGTACTCTATACTGTTTTTCTACAGTTAAAATGTCATTATAGCGGAAAAAATAAGCTGAAAAATTAATAATGTGTATCTTTTGTTTTCAAAACTTTTTCATGTCATTGTGGGTGGATTTTTTTTCATTTTGTTGAAGACCTGATTCCACGGGCAACGCCGTGCGCGTACTGCTAGTAATATATATAAAAAAGACTGTAAACTGATCGCAATGGATTTTATTAAATCCTTAATTACAAGCGGCCTTAGGAACAACGGACGGAAGCTTATCCATTGCCGAACCAGAGGAATGACTATCATAATCGTCAATATAGTTAAACAATTTTAGTTTATATTTCCATTTTGGGTTATTACATTACATTACACCACCTGCATCCCCGTGTTTAGAGCCATTTGGCTCCTCTCCGGTTAGGATGGATGGAGCTGATTTTTTATTTTTTTTTAGAAAGGATAAAAACAAATAACAGGTACAGTAAACGAATAATAATGAAAAAAGAAACATACACTGTACAGAACAACATAGAAAACAAAACAAAATGAAAAATATACATAGAGGGGGAAAAAGTCATAGTTAGCAAGAAGTGTGTGCCAGTCTGGGTGGATGCGTGCTCAGTGATTATCCTCTACAATGAGATTGTTCTCATCACATATGAAGCGCATTAGGAATCGAAGTCGAGTTCTTGATAAGTTATTCGTGAGAATGTTTTTCAACGACTGTAATTTAAGTGACACTAAAGGAATTTGGAAATGCCAGGAGAGGGTAAACCGACATTTTGTCGCATAGTGCATTGGATCTCATTTTGGGACATTGGTCTTCGTAAGTTATTCACATGCAATGTTTCTATTTAGATGATTCATGGAATTTCTGTTTACAGATTTTTTCGAAATTAATATGTCGCATATGTCAGAATATTAGACAGGATTTTAAATAAATTATCATTATTGAAATTTTGACATGAAAATGTCTTTCCGCTCGTTGCAGTGATAGTCGGTCGAACTTTCTTGTGTGACAAAATACCGTAAGATTTGAATTGCTAATAACCACGAGATTAATAATGCGAAAAGAATGGTTGATCCCACAACGGATAGATCATATCTGTAAGAATTTGTCGCATAGTATTTTTTTTTGCCGGTGACGTCATCGTACCAGTGTAGGCGCATGAGCGTGATTGTTATGAAATAGCTTTATGTAAGGATATAAATAAGTGTAGCGTGGAAACGCGTTCAGCTAGGAGGTTGATTCTGGTGTCATTTTAAAGAGCTTGAGGAGTATTACTAGGGACCAAAGTGAAACAATAAAATATATATCAGAATATAAGTAAAATCGGTATTAAATTGAAAATTTCAAACTCTGCATGTTTTTTTATCATAACATGCAGAGTTTTCTTTCGAATTATACGAAACTTAAAGAATACTTGACAATACTTAAAAGAAACACTGTATTAAAATTTGAATTCAAAAATTTGAATATTACGTGACATATGAGGATTTGTAGTAATTAATGTTTTACTGCGCATACGGTAATGTAGTTCTATATACTGTCAACAGATGGCGCCATCAAAAGTTACTGTAAATAAAACATAAGAAAGGCGCAGTTCGGGTCCACGTCGTAGATTTTTCTTGCAAACGTCGGATAAAATCATTTAGTCTAAATTTTCTATAGTCTAGTTCTGTTTTATAATAAAGTACTACAAATATGCAACCAACTCTTCCGTCCATTTTGGAACCATCAGTAAAAATCATCAGGCCCTTCATTTCTTCCATGTAGTAATTCTAATCGATCTTCAGAGTTTTCCATGGTTGAATTCTTTTTTCGCATTCAAAACTTATCTTGTCATCAATTATTTTATTTAATTTGTTCCTTCTTATTTGCCTAGCCATGTCATTTTCAATTCTAATCTTTAGGTCCAAAGGCGGACATCCACTCAAGACCTGAATTGCCTCATTTGATACACTTCTGTATGTTTTTGTTATTCCAAAAGGGGCTGTCTCTGAATCTGAATAAGTTCTTATTTTTCACTTAATCTTTAATTAATCTTATTTTTACAATGTCTTTGTACCAAATTTCGCTACCATATTGTATTAATTTCTCAACAACAGTTGTATACATTTCTTTTACTACCTGAGGTTTCAGGCCCCACGTTGCCCTTGTAATTCTTCTCAAATTTTCGTTTAGCTTAAAGACTTTCTCTTGTACCTCATTTAGGTGAGGTATAAATTACAGGTTAGGGTCAAACAATATTCCAAGATATTTTATGGTTTTGGAGTAGCTTATTCTTTCCCCGAACATCTTTATCCCTGGAAAATGTGTTATGTCCTTCTTATATTTGAACATTATGCGTATTTAGACTTTCTTTTACTAAATTTTAATCTGAATTTTGCAGCCCAGTTTTCCAGTTTTTTCATTATATCTTGACTATTGTTTACAAAATGATAAGATGCTGCAGCCCTCATTAAAATTATTATGTCATCTGCAAAAGCCTGTATTCTATAATTTTCATCAAATTCAAAATCATTTAATAATTCGTTTGCAACCAATAACCACATGATTGGTCCCAGACAGGACCCTTGCGGGACTCCTTGGTTATATATCCATCTTGTACCATCTGTCAGCAAGACCGATCTATCTTTTAAAAAATCATTAAGTAATCTACCGAGGTATCTTGGCACTTTGTATTTTCCAAGTAATTGTTTAATATTATTCCATCTCACAGAATTGAAAGCATTTTCAGTATCAAGCGATACCATGCATGTTACTTTATTTAGAGCTTTTGATTCGCCTATAAACTCAGTCACTCCCTGTTATGCGTTAATCGTGCCATTATATTTTCTGAAGCCATATTGGTTATTATTCAAAATTTGATTTTCTTCCAGGAAGTAAGTCGCTCTATTCGCAATTAATTTGTCTAGAATCTTTCCCCAAACGGGGAGAAGACAAATGGGTCTATATGACTTGTAATCCTTCAAGTCTTTCCCCTCCTTGGGAATCAAAATAACTTCTGCTGTCTTCTAATTTTCCTGGAAAAACCCATTTATGAAACATGTATTTAGGATCTGAGTAAACCATTCACTTATCTGTAAAATAACACTCTTCCACCAGATCAATCGTCCATCCATCATATCCTGGAGCACCTCCACGCTTCATTCCTTTTATACTATTTTCTATTTCCTGCTTAGTAAATTTATATTCTTCTATATCCGGTAGTTCTTCTGTTAATTCATAGTGATCATCAATGAGTGGAAAGTGTTTCCTAAGGATGAAGTCTCTACTTTCTTTATAGTCTTTAGTTAATTCCCCATCTTCTTTCACAATTTGATCTATTTTGATCTCTGATTTTTACTTTCTCGTATACAAAGTATACAAAGAGAAAGTATTGTAATCGTCAAAAAATTCGAACTCGAGATTTTGACGAATCTCCACGTTTTAGACCTCCCTGAGTCCGAAAAACACAATTTTGGAATTATGTATGTCTGTCTGTCTGTCTGTGTGTCTGTCTGTGAACACGATAACTCGAAAACTATTAGAGCTACGGGGATGAAATTTGGTATGTGGTCTTTAAACATAATTTGTAGGTTTCTATCAAATTTTAGACAAAATCCGTCAACGGGAAGTCTGTCTATTTGTATGTCCGCGGTCATGTGAACGCTATAACTCAAAAACTTGAATAGCTAAATGGATAAAATTTGGTACAAAGTTTTATCGTCATGAATGTAGGTCCGTATAAAAGTTTGGGCCAAATCCGTCAAAGAGAGGCGTTCAAATTGCATATTCAATTTATTTCAATCCGATTCTCATGCGCATGCGTATTGGTAGTAATCTGTTATTGTTGCAAATTTTATTTACAACAATAAATAATGTTTTCAAACATCAATTGTTAACAATTTTTTTATTGTTGTAAATCAAACCGATCTCCTTATTTCAGCAAATCTTTCATTCACACGCTTTTGCAATTGTTACGGTTGTGGTAGTATAAATTGTTTTCTTGGGAATTCAATTCCAAAGCAGAATTTCCGCTTTAGTATTCATTGTATTGCCTATTTTATAGCACCTGCTTCAAAGTAATATTTTTTTGAAACGTTCCAACAGATATTTGATTTCAGGTTTGTTTGTTTTTCTGTTTTACTTTCTCGTATACGAAGTATACAAAGAGAAAGTATTGTAATCGACAAAAAAAATTCGAACTCGAGATTTTGACGAATCTCCACTTCGAAAGTATACGAGAAAGTTTAGGGGAGACCACTCCCGCTGGTTTATCTTTGATTACATTTTTTATTTTACAGAAGGAGTTTTTTGTGTAATCCTTAAGAGAAATTCTTTGAAGCATTCTTCCTTCGCTTCTGAAATCATTCTTTTGAATTTTGCATGTTCTTTTTTGGCAATAATTTCCCTTCTATTTCTTTCTTCGTCATCCCTCTTGTGACTGTATATAATACAAAGGTTTGTTTTGTCGTATCTTTGTATTACACAAATAACGCAATTTTTTCCATTTAATTTTTGGCCTCTACATAAAACACAATGTTTTTTTTTAATAAAACCATATAATTTGTCTCTTTGTGTTCATACATAATGCAATTATTCTCTTTGTATTCTTATGTAATGTATTTTCTCTTTGTATTCGTATGTAATGTAATTTCTCTTTTCATTTTTATATGTCAGTCATATAGTATATATTTTTTCTTTTATAATGAAGACCACTTACATCTTACCAAACTAAATAAGAGTCATATCAATTTTAGAGGCGGAGATGACGGTATGATTTTAAGATGTTGATGTTAAATAACTTTCCCAGGGGAAAAGACCCTACATACGAGAATACAGAAATTTTCTTTTAAGTTCTAAACATCTTTTGCATTATACTTACGTCCTATTATCCAGCTAAAAGTACAAATGTTGTTCTTTCATTTTATTTTTGTTATTAGAAATTATTTATTTATTTATAGCTATTATTTCTGTAAATAGATAAATCTCCATACTACTCAAATACTAGATATACGAGTATAAAAGATAATTTATTTTTGATGACATAAATTATCTTTCATTTCATTTAATCTTTATTAAATTATATAGAAGATAATATATTTTTAAACGTTAACGTGCTGAATATTTATAATTACTGTTAAAGTATAGTTGAGGTTAATACTTTTTTGCCTGTTATAAACGATGATTAGAGAAACTAACTGAGCAAAAGGTAAGAACAACAAAATTTTTATTAAGTTTCTATCATAAAGCTTAAAGAAGTATGTTAGAAAGAAAGCACTACGGTAATCTGATACAAAGAGTTCGTCTTGAGGTTAGTGCAAGGCAAAATATTACTTCGCATGCAATAATCTATACCACCAAGACAAAAGAAAAGAAGGGCGATTACTAAGTATCGTAACCATTAATTCAAAATTTTAAAATAATCTCACACAGCCGGTAATTAATTATCAAGAAATCTAAATAAATCAACAAATAAGAGCCAGGACAACAATAAAACATATATAAAACTATTTATTAATTTAAACGTATTATAATTCTAAATCCATAACAAAATATTTTAATTTGCAATCTAAGTCGAATTTCCAAGATCCAGATAATGGGTTAGGGTCGGTATTTAGTAGTATCCTCGGGCACGGGGGTCAGTGGATGGGACCAGCACGTATCTCACGCCAGCTCGTCCAGCTGGAGCAGCGGGTGCAGCTGGGGAGATGACTCGGGCTGCGGGGGCGGCAGCTGTGCCGAGGGAGTAGGTAACTGGGGCAGCTGCAGCTCCGGAATCCATGACAACATCGGCGGGGTTTATGTTGGCGGTGCCTGGTTCGTTGGATCGGACAGTGGCCCTGAATCCGGCTTCATCGGCGACGTAGTCGACGGTCCTGCTGTGTCCTTCGAGGTTGCTGACGGAGTAGGATCCGGTCACTCGTCCGGCACCGTCTCCATTTTCGTTGTGGGAGCTGCTGCCGCCGTCTTCGGTGGGTGCGGCGTAGTTGAAGGAGTAGGGGATGGGTGCATTGATTTGCTAGGAAAGAATAACAAATATGAAAATGAATTAAATGGTAACGGTTGCGATCTTTGACTTCTCAAATTAATAATTTTCATGTAGAATAAGCATGAAACCCAGCACAGAATTGAACGTTTATGAACTGCAAGTAAAGCTGCAAGAGGTTTGTTTGAAGTCAGATCCAGTCATTTGGAGTCGTGGTCACGTGACGAAGGTGGCAACCTAGGCGGCACCCCACTCTCCAACCCGAGAACGCTTGACTCATGATGACAAATGTAACGTTCACCGGATCCACAAAAACTGCAGATCTTCGATGGAATAGGGTCTCGAACCAGAGATCCCGACATGGAGATGCTACCATCACCTACCGCCAGTGGCGGTTTTTCGCACAGGTGTAAGAGGTGCTCGCCTCGTGCCTCTAGACTCTGAGGGGCCTCAAAATAAATCTCACAATAAATCAAATTCGATATAAATCTCAGTGCTAAAGCGATTGTGAATTTACGATGTTGGGTAAGGAAAGGACCTCAAAACAATTTTGTGCCCGTGTCCTCATATTGTCAAAATCGGCGTTCATACAAAAAAAATTATTTAAGGAGAAAAGTCTTTGCTCCTTTAAATTTTTCTTAGCATCCTTAAAGCTTTCATTTAAATATCAGCATCCAAAAATCTGATACACTTACCACCAAAGCGTGGAGGTCGGATATTTTCTGCAGGAGCTAAAGCATTCTAAGAGAGAATCAACGGGTATGCTCGATGACTGGATGCATATTAGTGACAAAATTATTGAACTATTGCATTACTTAAAAGTGTTTCATAAGTTAGATTTTTTGTATTCAAAATTATTGAATATATTCAACTATGAATCAACTAAACTACAATAAAATTCTTTGAAAGCATTCTTCAATAATATTATTTAAAAATGGTGGGATGGTCAATATTACAGAACACAAATATGAAAGAGAAAAATTCGATATCATTCATGTTTATTAATTAATAAATAAACCTTTTTATCTGCATTTTTATTGAAGACAACCCATAATATTTTTTAACTAAAATTCTGCTTCTATAATTTTTATGTTTGCCCAATTGTAATATTTAGTTTTGTTTAAAAAAAAGGCAAAAATCAATTGTTGCTGAAAATGCATCAAACATGGACAACTAAAAAAAGAAATATAGAAATGTTTATCGCTATGTAAACAATTTAAAAACGATTTCTTAGCTCATACCGATTTCAAGCAGAATAAACAAATACAATCAATTATCATTTTGATAATATATTGATTAAAATTCTAAGTAAGAATATTCAATAGCTGCGCTCGATTAAGTCCAAAAACTTTTCTTTATGATGAACTTTAAAAAATCAGAGGTGGAAACAATGCTTTTCTTGGATTCTTAAAAGTCTAATCATAATTAACAATTTCGATTTTATGCGCATGGAAATGTAAATAGTGAGTAGGGAATATGCTGTTTTGTTTATAAAAATAAAGCATACTTTGAAAAATTTTTGCAAATGCTGTTTAAAAGGAATAAAGAAACTTTTCTCTTTTATTTCTGAATTTTCAGTTCTTAGGTCCATTACCCTTATGGAGACCTTTGAAAAATATCTTATTAATTTTCTTATAAAGTGACTTTTAAACATTTTAATATAGCAATGAATTTATAAGCCAATTGAAATGGTCTATGTAAAGTAAATCTATGTACAGGGAGGCAATTATTGAGGTATATGAAATAAAAAAATAAAATTTTCAAAAACTACTAAGTTCAAAAATGTTATTCAAATATTATAAAGGGTTCAATTCAAAAGTTATAAAGGGTTTTTTTCATATAGCTCAATAATTGTCACGCTTTATTTAAGATATAAGCACACATTTTCACTTTAATTCTGGAGGATTATACGTGCTACCGAGTCTTAATACTTCCTTTCTTTTCTTGTGTGGTCCAAAGCTTATTTATGTGTTGTTGCATTTGGCTGGGATAGCATAGCTAGCAATTACTGTTTGCCTCGTAGGAGCAGTTTATCGCTCATGTGATCATCAAATCGGCAGCATGTCTGACTCTCCGGAACTATGCACGTTATGGTATATGATATATTATTCATACATTCACTAAAACTGTTCCGTTTCCGATTTCCACCTTGATTTATACCCATTTAATCATGAATTTGAAAATACCATATTCTTTAATTCGGATATTTTTCATCTCAAATAGATTCTTTAAGTCTTTTTCCATAATATTAGTCATTTTAAGTTCCAGTCTAGGGATATTTTTTAGTTCTAAATCAGCAGGGAATTAATTGCAAAGGTTTTGGGATAGAACAGAGAATTATTCTGGATTTTCACTATGTTTTTTTCCTCTCATAACTTTTATTAAGTTTTAAGCCTTTATCGTGAGTTTTTTGGCGTTTTCGGGATGTAATAAGATTTTAAAGAATTCATTTTTGAAACTTAGTCGTTTTTATGATTCTACTTATTTCTTTTCGTTATCAACCATTTATTTAAGAGCTCAGCCCGTCAACACGAAAATTAAAGGCACATTATTAATGAAGTTTAATAAATGAATTAAATGGAATTGAATTATCATTGGAATTGGTTTGATTTATAGAATGAAACATCAATCAAGTTCTATTCAAGCATTAATTGAACTTCAAATATAAATTTATTTTTATTGATTAATTAATCAAATCGAATCATCAATAGATTTTTATCGATTAATTAATCAAATTGAATCATCAATAGATTTTTATTGATTAATTAACTGTAATTTAATTGTTAAGTGATATTCATAATTCATTCACCAGGAGACAGGGGCAGTATGGTAGTTATACATTTAAGAATATGACATCAACATACTGAAAAAAATTAACATAATTGGCTGGAAAAGATAAAGTGAAATCTTATTTCGTTCTTATGCCAAACAAAGGATTGCTTTCTTACCTGTGCTACAGCAGCACCAACAAAGATGCAGAGAACAATAAAGGCCTAGAAAAGAGAATAAAGGAATTTTAGAATGCCGTGAAGGAAATTATTTGTGAAAATGACTGTTTAAAAATCAGCAAGGAAGGGAATATGAACATTTTATTGGAGTTACCGTGAGTGAATAATGAGAAACAAACAAAAAGACAGTTAAAGATGTTAAACATTTTTCTCTTTGATGTCCAATAAGGTTACAAGAAAAAAATTGATAACTAAAGATGAATTATATTTAAATAAAATGACTTTATACTACTAATTATGTTTACTTTAAACGAATTAAGTTTTGAACTCAACTCAAATAATTTAATTTTATCCGTTTTTATAAAAAGCAGATTGTAATCAATCTGGCGGAATTAAAAAAAATGAATGCATATGCATCTGACTTTACTTATACTTAGCAATGTATTCAGTCGAAGTTTTTCAGATTTCATTATGAGAAATCTACAATTCTTTTTTCTTAAGAAAGGAAAACAGGTTTAGAAATACTTCGGAATTCAAAAAGTATAAGGCTGATAGTAGATAAGTGTATTTCTGATGAGTAAAAATGCATTTAATCTTGATTTTTATTTTATACCGATCTATTGTGTTTACATATAGCAGAAAAAGCTCATTGGTTTGAAATTAATAAAAATTATTAAACTAATCGGCATACTTTTAGTGGAAGAATTTAACAATAAGTCATTATTATTTAGGCTACTTTTTTGGTTAAAATAAATTAGATCTTAATGCATTGATTGTTAATATAGTAATAATAATAGTTGAACAGATTAATGTGGTAGTTTAAAGACTACCTGATATGCTATAATTTTAGAGGCTTTTTATTTGAAAATTACAACGCGAAATCGGTGGAATAATTGGAATTTTCCATGAATGGTTATTTCGTCTTTCGATATTTAAAAAAATAGCTCGTATGGCTTAAAGATTAACAGAGCGAGGTTATGATGTAAAATGATTATTTCAATTATCTTATGATATTACAATATTTTTATATAAAAAAGGAATCAACATTAATTGCAAAAACCACTCTAAAGAGCACAACGAGATAATTTTTAGTTAATTCAGTTAATCTTTTTGTAATGATTTTCAAATTATAGGAATAAAAGTTTGTATTTTCTTGCAAACGATTTCGCTTGATATTGTAATAATTTGCGAACTCATTTAAGGAATAAGCTTAGTTTGATTGTTTCCGATACTAGGATAATGAAATACTTCTATAAGAAAAAACTGTTTTATTTTGATATGTTACAATAAAACTCTGCCAGCAAGTTCCTATTTAAAGTTTCAAAAAATGTAAAATAATTTAACCTTTTCCTTCCTAGAAAACTTTTTACCTTCGAATGCGTACCAGAAATAAGTGAGGATTTCACATTCAACGTATTCCTTCTGGTTTAAGTGCCCGTAGCCTAAAGGTTAATCTGTGTGCTAAATCAAATAACCTTAAATCACCCTTGTTATATCACATTGAGCTGACTCTATTTTTACACAAGTAACACTTAGGTTCCATTAAAATTCGATTGAAATAAACAATTTTATTAATAAAATTTAATAAAATCGAATTCTATTTGTTTTATACAGTTGATCTTTGCAACTACATGATTCGACTTCATTTGCGTAATTACGTTGGCATTAATACCTAAAATTCTTAATTTCTTTAAGAAGGCATTTAAAAATCGTTTGATTTTACTGATATTCTCATTTTGATTAAGAATATAGTTGCAGAAAATTTGAAATTTCTTGTATATTACAACAATTTTATAAACAAAGCTTGAACTACATATTACAATATTTTATAAAATATTAATTAAAAAAAACTAAAATTTAATTCGATTAGATGGTTTTCTAAATGATATATTTAAAGTGAGATTTAAAATAGTAAAATATTTGCCGATCTGACGCAATACTCACCTTCATTTTGGAAATGTGTACGCCTACGACGAAATACGAAATACATTAATGTCCGTGTTAAAATAAATCAGTGACTACTGCAGGTCACTGCAAGTTGCCTCAAATTGCACAGGGCACGCTTACGTTCTATCGCATTCATATAAGCTATTCTATACGCAGAATTTAGCAAAATCTAATTCTATTTGTTCGATGCAGTTGATTTTTGTAACTACAAGTGTCGACGTTCATTTTTTTGATTACACAGGCGTTTATACCAAAAACTCTTAATTTTTTAAAGAAACCAGGACATTTAAAAACGTTCGATTCTACAGATACTTTTATTTTAAATAAATGGCTGCAGACGATTTGAAAATTCTTGCTTATTCCGATACATTTGTAAACAAAGCTTGCACTGCATACTGCTAAGTGCTATATAATAAGAAAACAGAAATTAATTCGACTACATGGATTGTTAAATCTATGTGTTATTATTAAAGGATATAGAAAGTAAAAGAATAGTTTACAGTTTGACGCAATACTCACCTTCATTTTGGAAATGTGTATGGCTATTTGGCTGATCGTGCTACTAGTCTTCAAACACTCCACTCAGAAAATGTGAGACATTTTGAGTGAGCCAAACCCCTATATATGTGTGTTTTCTTGTCCCAACACCACCCTATCACACATATGTCAGATGTCGTATAGAATATTAATATTTTATTTTTAATGAATTCTCGAACAAAGGTCGTCCAGTCAGTATTTAATGTACTTTCCGCGTTTCTTTCGTTCCATGTAGCCTTGAATTATCATAACTCCCCGTTCCAGAAACCTTATGGCAATTATTCCGGTCTTAATTTTCTCAGATCACGTAACGACGTACGGATGACCATAAGTTAGAATCTTCATTATCATGGGTAAATTTACCTTTAAATAACATTTGTTCAAAAGATGAGCTGGTTGGCATCTTTTAAGTTATTCCTTTTTTTGAAAAAAAGAAAGGAATGGATTTTTGTTCGAATGTAGATCATGGTAAAGTGAGTGTCTTGTGGTGAATTATTCATTGATAGGGTATTGCTCTTCTTAATTCAATGCATTTCTGCTTTTTATCTAAGTAAAAGCTTGTCTGATAATGGATATAGAACATTCTGAACCATCCGAATGAGAACAACCGGTATTAGAAAGAAATAACGTGAGAAAAAATGAGACACCGCAAACGGCATTGAAATTTCAAAAGATCCTGGAATGTGACTGCATTTTTAAAAAATGCATGCAGATGCAATATGTATAACGGTTCTTTGATAAGAGTTGAAAGTACTAAATTTGGATACAAGGATTTTAAGTCGGGTATTTTTTTCAAGGCATTTTTAGATAGATATTATCAGGGATATTATAATTCAAAAATAAAAGGTGAAATTTAACGATGCGTATATTTATTAGTATTAAAAGCAATTTCTAAGAAATTTTCAACCAATATTTTAAATATATTCAAAAGTAAGGTGTTGCATCATAAATAATATAATGAATATTAACTCCCCGAATGATATTTTTTAAATTGATATGCAAGCAGAAAATATAGTTGAAATTTATTGCAAAAACTTCAGATGTATTTGTATTAATTAATATTAGAAAACCAATGTTAAATCAGTTTAGAATTACTCTTGCCAATCCGTATATTTCTAATTTTACCTGTATTTTACCCTAAGATTAAATAAATAAATGGGATGGTTGTCTACCCAGCTAGTAAATAATGAATCAATGAAAACCCTCAGAGTTTCTGATGCTTGAAACAGAAACATTTCTTCGATATTTTAATGTTTGATCTAATACGTATTAAGGCATAATTATATTTGAAATTTTATTATAATGACTGTTTTTTTCTCTTTAGATTTCTCCATTGCAATTTTAAAAATAAACGATGAACCATGATGGAGAGACCAACCTTCCAGGAAATAAGTGGATTTCCTGTATCAAGAAATGCATTTGTTTGCAGATCGAATATACCAGCTCTTTATTTTATTTTAAAACGGTAGACTCGTTTTAACAATGAGAAGATAAATATTAAATAAATATCGGATGTTTTTCGTACTATAAAGTCATTAACAGCCACTACTCTTTATGTTGGAGTTAAATCTTACAGGGTGATAAGGAATTCCAGACTAACTTTAAAAAATCACAAAAAAATGAAGACAAAAAGATGCAATTTGAAAAGAGAGAATGGAAATAAAACCAAATATTTTTCGTGACGAATCTAGAATTTAATGGCAATATAGTTTACATTTTGAATCATCAGTTGGTTCTGCAATTGTCGGAGTGATGTTGCACAGAATGAGACATTGGTCAGAGTAATGGCTTACAAATGCTCAACATTATATGTTCCCAACATTACGCATCAAATCTGATAGTGTGACAGAATATAAACGACAGAAATGTTGTTTACTTAGAGTTAACTGCTGAAAAATTGTGGTTCCTTGTCCTATTAAACACTGCATGCGTTTTAGTGGAATGGAATTTTGCAAAATCAAAAACAGCATATAATGAGAATGTGAAAATAACATCGGGAAGAGATGTGATGGCTGAACAGAAATGCCCAACCAGTGATATGGGGTGGGTAAATACCCAGTGGGTAGGTAAATATTTTTTGGGTATATACCCGGGTATTTACCCAAGGCCTGGGTAAATACCCAAAAACTGGGTATTTTGGGGATAAAAAAACTTTTCGAATGCTGATTCACAATGAAACATACAAACTTCTATAAATACCCAAAAACTTGATATTTTACAAGAAAAAAGTATTTGTGAATGACGATTCAAAATTAAACTTAAAATTTATAAGTACCCGAAACTGGGTATTTTACAAATAAATGTGTTTGAGAATGGTAATTCAAAAAGAAATATTAAATTTATAAATACCCGTACACTGAATATTTTGCAAAAAATATATTTGCGAATTGTATTTCAAAATAAAACATATAAAATTTATAAATACTGCTAAATATATTTTGCAAAAAAAAAAAAAAAATGCATTTTCGAATGGTGATTCAAAATGAAACATAAAAATTATAACTATCCCAAAACTGGATATTTTTCAAAAAAGGTATCTGAGAATGGTGATTCAAAATTAAACAGATAAAATTTCAAAAAATGGGTATTTTGCAAAAAAAAAGTATTTGCGAATGGCGATTCAAAATCAAACATATAAAATTTATATTCATAATACATAGTTTATAATTTTTTTTTAAGTTATGACTAAATTATAAAAAAGAACCCAATTGCTAACAGAATTCAGAATAAAGTATTCTAAAACTTAAATGGGATCGGGGATAATTTAATTTTTCCGGTTTGAAGCTATGACACTTACAATAGAGTAATAATTTTTAGCACCGTTTATGTTATACTAGTCGCCTTCGGCAATCATCTTTTCGCCGGATATATAATTTCAACAGACTATCTTATGCATAATTTGATATTCATGGTTCCCTTAACAAAATAATTTAAAACTTCAAATTGCGATAGGGATTTAACCCGCGTTCTTTACGTAGCCTTGCACTTGTTGTGTTCCTTGTCTATTTGAATGTCCCTTATAGAGTCAAGTAACATCTAAGTGTACGTAATCGACACCAACTATAATTTAACAAACTTGATTTCAACATCGAAATAGCGCGACATGTTATCTGGCTTAAAACATGCCGATAAAATGAATTAGAACATAGCAACCATAATTGTTCGGTTAACTGGATTATTTCCTAATATACTTACTATCTTGAGAGCTTCTCTTACAGATTGCATAAATAAATTGATCAAATAAAAAAGGCAAGTAAAATCAAATAGGATATTATCTTAGCTTTCAACAATGGAAGAGAAACACTCAATTAAATATTTCGTTTAACAATGAAAATAGTTTGAATTTCATTGTAACAATGAAAAGTATTGTTTTAAAATTCTGCTATAAAATATTTTTTTTAAATTTATTAAAAGTAGAGAAAAAAAAAATCGAATGACAACTTAATTGATATCATTAAAAGGATAATTTTTTAAATTTTCAGATGGTGTAAAAATCATTTTTATGGAGTAATATTTTCGGAAGTTATTAAGGAAAAATGCCAAAATGTCTCTTAAATTTTAATGAATTAAAATTTAAAAAAAACGGCTACGAGGTGTACATTCCTAAGCTTCAAAGTATGTTTGCACAAATTTCGTTGCTCTAGGCCTAGCGGTCTTGTCCTGTAGAGCACCAACATGAACCCATTCTCTTTTATTCTTAGTAGAGATAGACAGCGCCAATGAATCTTGTGATCCATAATTTACTCACATTGTCGTGCTGGAAGTCAAACATTCTTGTTTTGATTTAGTGAATACATAGTTGTTTACTTTACATGTATTAATATTACTATATATTTTATGTTAAAAGTAGAAAAAAGGGAAAAGTTACCTGCTTGGAGCTTTTAATGTTAAGAAAGGATAAAAGTATCCAATGTAAGTACTGTAATATTGAGTATAAACATGCCAATGTAAGCAAAATGGAGAAACACATAAAAAATATTTCTAAAGTCCTATTGGATTAAAAAAGGTTTTGAAAGGGATAAAATAGATGATGAATTTTCTTTTAATCAAATTCCAACCATGACAACTACATCAAATTTAGAGTTTCAAGAACATTTAAGTATTGTTGTTTATGATCCAGATGAATCCCATCTAACCAGGAAACTTTGTGTGAGTGTCTGCATCTAATATGTCGTCAAATAATACAACAGTTTCAGCAACAAAAGAATTCAAATTTCTTGTTGCTGAAATGTTGTTACAAAGATCACTTAACTTTGTTGAATGTAATATGAGTGAATATTACTTTCAGAATAATTCTCTTTTAAAAACTGTTAGAACTGAAACAACTGCTAACTTTTCATCGACAATGTCTGGTACTTTGACTAATTATTCCAAAAAGAATGATAAACAATTGTATCTTTCATTTTAGTTTCTATTATAAGCTGTTTGTCATTTTAAACCAAACTCATTATTTTCTTTTCTTCATTTAGTTAAAATAACTCTCATTTTTAAAAAGCAACAAATACATTATTATTCCCTTACTCATTGTATTAAAAAAGGATTGACATTTAAGCCACGCAAACATCTATGATATAGTATTATGGTTTTTGTTTTTCTGATTCATTTTTTAGCCTTTATATAAATTAAAAGGTTCCTAAAACTAGATTTCTATTTTTTTTATCTTACCTAATGCTCAATGTATATTATATACATTTTTATATTATATAGAAAAATCATATTTCACAGCAGTGCCTGTATTTTATCTGAATAGAGCTAATTGAAAAATAAATACCCAGGTAAATACCCATTTTGGGTATTTACCTGGGTATTTACCATTAAAAATAAATACCTGGGTATTTTGCATCACTGTGCCCAACAGTTTAGATTTAATAAGAACTCACACACGAAAGGATGAGTAACACAGATCACAATAAAAGCAAATATGAGAAGTCACTTATATTCCTGTTATTTTCATTTCTCAGGATTCTTCTATCCATAAAACTATTAATCGGAGTATTGTATCGACTAATTGAGCACGTTTAGTTGAGGTCAGTAAAAGTCTGTCCAGAATGAATGAGTTCAAAAAATAATTTAGATCTTATGCAGCATATGATAATTTCTGGAATTAAAACTTAAAAAGGGAAAATTGATACAGCTTATTTTTAAATAGACTGATACAGAGTAAAACTTGGAAATACAGATGTCTTTTAGAGAATGAACAATTCATCTTTACAATCTTATGAAAAAAAAGGCGTAGAAACTCGAAACAAGGAAATTAAAGACACCAATTGTGGCTTCAGAAAGAACAAAAACTAAGGCAACTAAGTTTTGTATGATATGTGACGAAGCATGGGAAGAAGGGCAACTGATACAGTGCATTAAATGTCATACTTGGGTCCATACATTGTGTTCTGGAGTGAATTTGATATTTGAAAAATACTTTTGCTTTAATTGTCCTTAAAGAAATTGGTGGTCGAATTTGGAAAACTTTTCGTTTAATTGCGATTAATGACACAATCTTAATATAGTATCTTTTCTTACAACCTTAAAGTGTATTTTTTAAAAAGTTACTTACAGTATTTTTAAGATGAATAAATAAAAAAATAATTTTATTACTTTTTTAAAATTTTTTCTATCACCGTGCATTTAAAAGTGTACAGGTGTCCAAATAAGCCTACCTTTGGTGGTCGAAATAAGTTTAGCGTTGGTGGTCCAAATAAGTCTACCGTTGGTGGTCCAAATAAGCTTACCGTTGGTGGTCCAAATAATCCTACAGTTGCTGGTCCAAATAAGCCTACCGTTGTCCGTTTGATCTGGGCAACCTACCCTCACAAAACCGACAACACATGCAGGAAAAATGAAAAGAATATCGGGAAAAAACTGCAGTGAAACAAGGATAAATTAAATATATGAAACGACGATAACATAAAAAAAAATTGAAAGGAATACAAAAGTGATAAAAAGACTCCAGACGAGGGCAAGAAAATAGCCGACCTTCTAAAGCACTGACCGACTGAACATTTTGTAGCTGGGTAAAGAATAAGGAACACCTTTATTACGCTCATGAAGGTCTGGAAATGCTTTTGTGGTAAATTGTAGTAAAATTGTCTAAGTGCTCGACAGTTGTCAGGTGTATTGCTCGTGGTGGAATAAAGCATTTCAGATACAGCAGCACCATCCAAACTGATCGCAATGTGTGTGGATTTTAAGCATCTGTGGAAACAAAACGAACTAGCTTATCACGGAATGCTTCAATCAGTAGACGGAAGCAGATACATCGCCGAAGCAGCTTTTGGCAGTGTCATAATCGTCAATGCATTGACCAACATTTGAGTATATTAAGTCGACGCACGCTAGAACGACCACACATTATAAAGACCATTCCATTATAACGACCAGTGATAAAATCCCCAACTGTGTTTCCCTATGCACTCTATGTTATTTTACATCCGGTATAACGACAGTCCAGTGTCGTCTAATCCCAATACAACTTCCGAATTCAGAGGACACTCTTCCCGGTATTTTTCCAAAATTCCTTTATTTTCTACTTTCAAATCTATTTTAGAAATATATATTTAATTGATGAAATTTTATTTTTAATACCAATGATAAAAAATAATTTGAGTATTTAGTTGGAATGTCTTTAAAAATATCCGATTTTTACGGAACTGCTGAACGTGCATGCGTACATTTTTTAATTATATCCACTATAGCGACCACTCGTTATAAAGACCTTTTGTTGTGGGACGCAGAAGGTCGTTATAACGAGCGTCGACTGTACTACCATTTTTGGGATATTGGTCGTCGTATGTTATTCATATGCAGTCTTTTTTACTTAGATGGTCCAGAGTTTCTCTTTTTAAAGATTTTCTCATAATTAATATGCCACATTTGTTAACACATTGGAGACCATTTTGAATAGATTATAAATATTGAAAATTTTTATTTGTTTATCTTACAGTGCGTGATCTCATCTACAGCAAAGTTCTTGTTATTTTTTGCGTTTTAAACACTGAGCAATGGTTTATTTTCATATTTGATTTGTAGCGCAATACTTTTACTCTGCTTTGTGTTTCCTCTATTGTGCATTGTTCAATTTAAGTTAATTTAGTGATTCATAAAGGAAGCAATGTTTTTAATTCCTTTTGCATTTCACATACAGCTGCATTTATAATCTTTGCATGTTTGAATTTCAAATACTGTGCAATGTTTTGTATTTCTTGTTCTAATGTATCCTAGAATAATAGTTTATAAAAATCTATGTTTGCAATCCATAGATTAAGAAAATTTTCATATTTTTTATATGTTATTGCTTAATTGGTATGCATCACACATAGAGTAATGCTTATGATTAATCTTAGATTTCATGTAAGGTGCAATTTTCAGAGCTTTGTTTTAATAATTCTCTCATAATACGGAATTCTTTCCTTTCTTCTTTCTATTTCAGATATAAAGCGATGTTTTTTTCATTTATTTTCGTATTCCACATACAGCTCGTCGTTTTTATTTTTCTATAACTTTGTAATTCTTTTTCTTTGCTTTCATATAAAATGTCATTTTCTCTGTTTTTAATGTGCCTTATAATGTAATTACTTTTACTTTTATTGATAAAATCCAACTGCATCTACGGATACCATAAAGGAATCATATGAGTTGTAGAGAAGGTTGCAAAGTATGGCGTTAATATCTTAAAGGTTTGGGAGAGGAAAACCTCGCACAACAGAGAATCTTGCAAAAAATTTACCCAAACTCATTTCATGTTGATGAACATTTTTTTTGCCGCTACAAATATGTGCTTTCTATTTCTAATTATTCAGTTGAAAGTGAAAAAATTGTGCTTTAATTTTATATTTGTTTTATACTGCTGTAAATAAATTTGCATCTCTACTGGCATCTCGAGATTCAAATGTTTTTTTACTGTCGAGTTCCATATTATCCAGATATTAAATATATAAAGAATGATTTATTTCTTAAACGTTAATATATGTTAAATATTCACAATTACTGTTAAAACATCTCGAGATTCGAATGTTTTTTTACTGTCGAGTTCCATATTATCCAGATATTAAATATATAAAAAATGATTTATTTCTTAAACGTTAATATATGCTAAATATTCATAATTACTGTTAAAACATCTCGAGATTCGAATGTTTTTTTACTGTCGAGTTCCATGTTATCCAGATATTAAATATATAAAAAATGATTTATTTCTTAAACGTTAATATATGTTAAATATTCATAATTACTGCTAAAACATCTCGAGATAAATGCTTTTTTGCAATTATTAAACAATGTCCAGAGACAAAAACTGAACAACGGGTAAAAATAGAAATTCTTTTTATTAACTTGCATATCATAAAGCTTGAAGGAATATGTTAGGAAGGTTTATGTTTTATATGTTAAAGAAAATCCGGTATACATTGAGCGTAAGATTAGTGCTAAACAAAGAATAACCTAAAATTCATTTACCTATACTGCCAAGACGAAGGAACAAAATGGCCATTTCCATCTACCGTAATCTTTATTGTAAAGTTTTTGATGGAAAGCCTAAATGAAGCTTCACAAAACCGATAAATGAACATCTAGACACCAAAATAACTTCAAAAATAAGAGCCAGGACAACAATAATAAAACAAATATATAACTATTTATTAACTTAAACGTATTATAAATCTAAATCCATAACAATATATCTTGACTGGCAATCTAAGTCGAATTTCGAAGATCCAGAGAATGAGTTAGGGTCGGTATTTAGTAGTATCCTCGGGCACGGGGGTCAGTGACTGGGACCAGCACGTATCTCACGCCAGCTCGTCCAGCTGGAGCAGCGGGTGCAGCTGGGGAGATGACTCTGGTTGCGGGGGCTGCAGCTGTGCCGAGGGAGTAGGAGATTGGGTTAGCTTCAGCTGAGGATTCCATGACAACATCGGCGGGGTTGATGTTGGCGGTGCCTGGTTCGTTGGTCCTGATGGTGGCCCTGAATCCGGCTTCATCGGCAATGTAGTCGACGGTCCTGCTGTGTCCTTCGAGGTTGCTGAGGGAATAAGATCCGGTCACTCGTCCGTTACCATCTCCAGATTCTTGGTGGGAACTACTGCCGCCATCTTCGCTGGGTGCAGCGTAGTTGAAGGAGTAGGGGATAGGTACGTTGATTTCCTGGAAGGAAAAAGATAAATCTTTCGATGATCTCTAATTTATTTAATTGAATGTTTCCATTTGTAATAAGAATTGCAATGAGCACAGAATAGAACATTTATAGGTTATAAGGAATGAGTAAATTTTGTTATTTTCACGTTTCGTTCATAAAGCTACACGAGGGGCATTTTGGTACGGATCTTCTAATTGCGAACCTTAGACGAAAGTAAATCCATACATCAAAAATATTCATATTTCTTTTCATTAATTTGGAGGATTATATAAGCTGCTAAGTCCACAGAATTCATAGGTTTCTTATTAAAAGGGTTCCTTTGTCAGTTTCCTTCTTGATTAATCCTCACTAAATCAATAACGGTGATACCTAATCTCTCTCTGGTACTCCTCTCTCCAGACTTCCACAACTCATCAGAGGGAGGGTGTTTGACCTTCAAAGACCTGCTTTAACCCTGATACTCCTCTCTCCAGACTTCCACAACTCACCAGAGGAAGGGTGTTTGACCTTCAACTACCTACTTTAACCCTTTGCGGCGCAGTGTGCCAGCTGATGGCACACCTTATTTCACTCGCTTCTCAACCGCTAAATTCAACTATAAATGGAAAATAATATGTTTAAGATAGGGCTAATAGTACTCCTTTTAGAATGTATATAGTAGCCTTATGAAATTTCGTTTCGGAATAGGAATTATTAGAGATAAAGTTTGGGAAAATTCCTTTACTCGGAGATAAGAAATATTTTCAGTTCTGGACATATTTACAATTTTAGCAAATTAACTCGAAAATTTTCCTCCAATATTCTTGAAGTTTTAATTTATGATTTTCTGTAAGATTCTACAATATTTTTTGAGTGTATCAAGGTGGCTGTATCTAAGAGGGTTCTCATGTGAGGGGGTGACCTCAAAGGGGGACGACCCCCCTCGGAATGAAGCAACTTTTTTAAAAAAAATTTTGTAGATTCTATGTCTAGGCAATAAACTGAACCCATTCGTGATGTTTTTCATCATATTTCAAAAAATTTAATGCCTTGAGCCGCAAAAGGTTAACATGCATCAGGTGAACATATTTGGCAGATTTTTGAAGGAATCTAACCTCGAACTGCTTTCCCATTACAGAGTCTTTTAAGCGTTTGGTAAAATAAAGCAATGCAGAGGAAAAATATATACTCTGTCGGACTTTTCCCAAACGTTATTAAAGCTTCTATTTTAACTATCTGCACAGTAAAATTTGATACACATACGCGGGAACATGAAAGTCAGGATGTTCCATGTACGAAATGAGAGAATTATCGGATACGTTTGATGACTGGATACATATTTGTGCCAAAATTATTGAACTAAACTTTGAATAAAACATGATTTATAAACTAGGATTGAACATCTAAAAAGATAAAGAATAAGAGTGAATATCCAAAAAGAAGAAAACCTAGTCCAGTTTTGAGTCTGCATGGATGAATGGCCTATGATGAAGTTATCCACCTCATTCTTACTTCTTATCGTTGTCTGCTATTATTTTTGTATTTTTAACTCTTCCACAAATAAAATTCCTTTTATTAGTATTTTTATTTATTTTATAAACTAGAAGTTTCATATTAAAAATTAACGTATGAATGAAACAATGAATCATTTCAACTGCAAAGTTAATCCCTACAAATACGTCGTAAAAATATTTTTTAAATGGCTGTATAAGTCATTATTACAAGGAACATAATTATAACGGATGAATCTGATATTATATTTGTTATTTAATTGATAACCTAACTTTTTCATTGAAAATTCTACTAAAAGTATAGCACAATATTATCTTACAAAATTATTTCAGCTATAATTTCTATGCTGTCAAAAAAAAGGTAATATTAATTTTTGTTAAACAAAAAGACTAAACTTTTGCTAAGAATCCATAGAAATTATGCTTTTGTATTTTATACAGTTTAATATCTTATAGTTTAATTTAGAAAAAATTATGTTTGCAATTATATGGAAAAATATAAAGCAATTATGCGGAATACTTACTCCAATTTCAAATAGAAGCATTAAGTAAAATTAATGTTAACTTATTGATTTAAATTAAGTGTTCTAAAACATTTTTATCAAAAATGGGTACTTACGTATTAACGCCACCGAGGCTACAGATTGGCGGTAATGTGCCAATAAAGAGCAATCTTGTTTACAAAAACCGCCAAATTGGCGCCACTTAAAAACCGCCAAATTGGCGTTAATACGTAAGTACAAAAACCGCCAAATTTGGCGGCACTTAAAAACCGCCAAATCTGTAGCCTCGGTGGCGTTAATACGAAAGTACCCAAAAATGTTTTGAATAGTTAAGAATAGCTTTGTTCGATTGAAATAAATGAAGAATCTTCATTATGGTGCTCTTTAAGAATTCACAGGCAGAAACAATGTTTTTTGGAGATATATAAAGTCTAAACATAAGTAACACATAGTGATTTTATGCGCATTAAAATTAAAATAGTGAGTGGAGAATTTTAACGAGTCTACTGTTAAATAGATTTTATTTAAAATATTTAATGTTCTGCTTAGTTTGTTTATGAAAATATATGACATACTTTGATGCATTCTTGAAGTTTAAAAGAAATAGAGAAACTTTTCTCTCGTATTTCTCAGCTTTGAATTTTTAAGTCCATTACCGAGACGAAGTCTTTAATTTTAGACTCACCTAAAACATATATCCTGCAAATTACTTTGTGAAAATACCTTATCAGTTTACTTATAAAGTGGATTTTTTAAACATATTAATATAAAAAATTATTTAAAAGTCAAATTAAAACTATCCATGTAAAGTAAATCCATATATTAAAAATATTCAGATTTCTTTTCATTAATTTGGAGGATTATATAAGCTGCTAAGTCCGCAGAATTCATAGGTTTCTTATTAAAAGGGTTCCTTTGTCAGTTTCCTTCTTGATTAATCCTCACTAAATCAAGAACTTGATAATTCCGATTATTTTCATCGTAAGTAGATTCTTTAAGTTGTATTCACGAGAATTTTAAGTTCCAATCACTACCATTTTTGGTTGGGAAAAAAATCCAGGAATCCTTTTTAATTCTAAATCAGCAGAGAATGGATTGCAAAAGTTTGAAGATAAAAAATAGAATAAGAAAGAGAAAATTGTTTTCACCATGCTTAATTTTTTAAAGTTTTTTCCTCATGATTTTTGTTAAGATATAAGCTAAAGCATGCTTTTATCATGATGTTTTTGGTGTTTTCTGGATGAAAATAAATCTTATTTAATTAGTTTTTGACACACAGAATAGCTTTTACAATATAACTATATTCATGATACTACCTATTTCTTTTTACAATAAAATATTTATTTAATAAGAGTTCAGTTCGTCAATGCGATAAATGAAGACAACTATTAATGAAATTTGATAGATTAATTAATTGAAATCGAATTGACAGAGAAGCTTTATTGATTAATTAATTAAGTTGATTTATGGTTGAAGTTCTTTTCATTAATTTACTGAAATCTAACGGAAGTCCTATTTGTTAATTAATTAATTGAAATATATGTGAAGTTTTATTGATTAATTAATTGAAATAGAACGATTAATCAAGTTTTATTCTTTATTAAAACTTAATTATTAATGAAGTTTTATTAATTAATGAAGTTTAATAACTCATTCACCAGACACATTTCTAATTTGTGAATTATACATCAAAGAATATGATATCAAAGTACAAAATTTAACAGAATTGAATAAAAAGGATATATCTCAATCTTATTTCGCTGTTATTTTAAACAGAAGATATCTTTCTCACCTGGGCTACAGCAGCAGCAACAAACATGCAGAGAACAATAAAGGCCTGAGAAAAGGGAATAAAACATATTAGATTTTGTTGAATGAAATTATTTGTGAAAATAACTGCATAAAAAGTAGCACAGAAGGCATTATGAATATTTTACGTTGGAGTTTTGCAATTAATAACACGAAATGAAGTAGGAAGATAGTTAGCAGTTTCTCATCTTTAAAGGTGTTAGAATTTATCTCATTGATGTTTAATAATGTTTCATCAGCGAGAAAGTTTCGAAAGTGTAAAAAAAAAGCAATAACGAAGGTTGCATTAATTGAACTAAGAGAAATTTATAGCAATAACTATGTTCAAAGGAATTCAATTCTAAATTCAATTCAAATGATTTAATATAAGTCTATTTTTATAAAACCAATTTGAAATCGATATAATGGAATTAGATAATGTATACACATCAGAATGAATTTAGTTTGCATTTAGCGGTGTACACTATCGAAATATTTCAAATTTCATCAGCAGAAATCTATAGTTTTGTTTTCTAAAAAACAAAAAGTTCCAAAGGCTTCCATATTTAACAAAATATGAGCTTAGTAGTGGCAAAATATAATTCTAATGAATGCAAATAAATTTAGTCTTGATATTTTTTCCTTATAATCTATTATGTAAATGCATAACAGAAAAAACTTATTGTTTTGTGAACTAATAAAAATTAAGAAACTACTTGAATTATTTTTAATGTAAGAATTCAACAATTTTTTATTAGTATTTAAGGGATTATTTTAGTAATGTATATAAAATGTCATCTGAACACATCGACCATTACTATAGTCAATAATAATTGTTGAGATATTTAATGTGATAGTTTGAGGAATTCGTGAGATGGTACTGTTTTAGACGAACGTTATCTGAAAATTAGAGAGGAAATCTGCGCAAAAATATTCATTGAATTATTTTAATATTAATTAATTAAATATAAATTGCTTGTAGAGCTTAAAGATTAGCATAAAGAGCTTTTGCTGTAAGATTATTATTTCAATTTTTTTTGAAATCACTGTAATTTGATAGAGAGAAGGAATGAACATTTATTATATGAATCATTTAAAAAAATTACAATTTTTTTATCAATCCATTTATTCCAATTACTTTCAGATTTTATGAATGAAAGTTTTGCATTTTCTTGCAAATAATTTTGCTTGATATTTTAATACTTTTCAACTTCAATTAAGATATTTTAATATTTTTCAACTTCAATTAAGATATTTTAATATATTTCTGCTTCAATTAAGATGTTTTAATATTTTTCAGCTTCAATTACGATATTTTAATGTTTTTCAACTTCAATTAGTTTTGTGCAACTGTTTCCTTACAAAGATAGAGAAATACTATTATAAAAAAAACAATATTTAGAATTTAGAATTCTATCTGCAATTAGTATTTAAAGTTAAAAAGATACGAAATATATTAATGTCCGTGTTAAAACATATCAGTAACTACTGCAGGTCACTGTAGGTTGCCTCAAATTGCACAGGTCACGTTTACATTCATATAAGCTATTCTACACGCAGAATTTAGTAAAATCGAATTCTACTTGTTCGATGCAGTTGATTTTTGAAACTGTAAGTATCGAAGTTTATTTTTTGATTACGCAAGCGTTAATACCAAAAACTCTTAATTTTTGAAAGAACCCAGGACATTTAAAAACGTTTGATTCTATAGATATTCTTATTTTAACTAAGTATCTGCAGACGATTTGAAAGTTCTTGCGTATTCCAATACGGTTGTAAACAAAGCTTGCTAAATCTTATAAAGTAAGAAAACGGAGATTTAATTCGACTTCATGGATTGTGAAATCTATGTTTTATTATTAAAGAATATTGAAAGTAGAAGAATGGTTTACAGTTTGAAGCAATACTCACCTTCATTTTGGAAATGTGTATGGCTATTTGGCTGACCGTGCTACTAGTTTCAAACACTCCACTCAGAAAATGTGAGACATTTTGAGTGAGCCAAACCCCTATATATATGTGTTTTCTTGTCACAATACCACCCTATCACACAGATGTCAGGTGTCGTGCAGAATATTAATATTTTATTTTTAATGGATTCGCCACAAAGGTCGTCCAGTCAGTATTTAATGTATTTTCCTCGTTTCCTTCGTTCCATGTAGCCTTGAATTCTCAAAACTCCCCGTTCCAGAAACCTTATGGCAATTATTCCAGCCCTAATTTTCTCAGGTCACGTAATAATGTTCGGATGACCATAAGTTAGAATCTTCATTATCATGGGTAAATTTACCTTTAACTAACATATTCGCTCAAAGGATGAGCTGTTGGTATCTTTTAAGTTATTCCTTTTTTTGAAAAAAGAAAGGACTGGATTTTTGTTCAAATGTAGATCATGGTAAAGTGAGTGTCTTGTGGTGAATTATTCATCGATAGGGTATTGCTCTTGTTAATTTAATACATTTCTGCTTTTTTTCTGAAAAAAGCTGACGGATAATGGACATAGAACATTCTGAAGGAAATGGATGAGAAAATTAAAAAAAAATATATTGAAAACAAAAAATCCAGACACAATAAATGGCATTAAAATTTTAAAAGTTTGGAATCTATCCAAATTTTTAAAAATATGTATGCAGCTACAATATATATACTGTTGAATTTGGGTTTTTTTCTTCATGGCATTTTTAGATAGACATTATCAGGGGTGTTATAATTCAAAATAAGGTGATGACAATTAACGATGCCTATATTAATTAATATTGGAATTAATTACTAAAATATTTTCAACAAATATTTTAAATCGATGTAAAAGTAATTTTTGTGGAAAAATAAGATGATGAATATTAACTCTCAATATGATTTTCTTATCGATATACAAGTAGAATACTATATAAGTTAAAACGTTTTTGAAAATACTATAAATGTATTTCTATTAATTAATATTAGAAAATCAGTTAATAATTCCTCCTGGTAAACAACAATTCTCTAAATTTGACTATATTGCACTTATAGATTTATAAAAAACTGTGGAATGATTGTATATCCAGTTAATAAGTAATGAATCAATGAAAACGTCAGAGTTTCTAATATTTGAAACAGAAACTCTTGACCGAGAATTTAAAGTTTGATGTAATACAGATTTAAGGCATAACTACTTTTGAAAATTTACTATCATGATGTGTTTTGCCTTGTTTGATTTTTGGCCACATTTTAAAAATAAATGATTAGCTATTATGGCGATATCAAAGCCACGCGGGCGACACCAGCCACTCAGGAAATAATTGAATTTCCTGCAACGTGAAATATATTTGTGTACTGAAAAAATATACCAAGCCGTTTATTTTATTTTAAATCGGTAAACTCGTCTTAACAATGAGAAGATAAAACATTAAATGAATGTCAGATGGTTTCCGTACTATGAAGAGTTTAACGCCCACGACACTTCCTACTGAAATTAGGTATGAGATTACATAGGAGGTTATATGGAAGTTCAGAATAACTTTAAAGGTCAATTCATTCGCAAAGAATTGGGGGCAGGATGAAGACTTTTGCACAGTTTAGTTTACTTTATTTTAGTTATAATTAGGTCCCGTTTTGCAGCAACACGAGGGTTATTTTAGGATGGACCTCGTAACTTCAGGGGTCGATCCAGTTTTTTTTTAGGGGCCCATTTTTGTGAAAAAAATATTTTCGTGAAAAATAAAAATATTTTTGTGAAAATTTTTTTGAATCGTTGTTTGGCCTTGGAAAATTTTTAAAAAGGAGCATTTTTATAAAATGCAATTTTGTAAAAGGGCCGTTTTTACGAATTTGAATTTTGTGAAGGGGCCGCAAAACTGCCCCAGTTTTCGCCTGGATCGACCTATGAATTTTGAATTGCGGTCAGATGACGAGGACGACACCTAAGCCGGCACCCCCTCTACAAACTTTTGCACCACACCAACGGGAGAGCGCTTGGCCCCGACGGACTTAAAGTGCACTAGACCCGCTTACACGGCGGTTTTTCGGTAGAATAGGGTTTCGAGCCTGGAACCCTCCGGCCCCGAGGTCGAGACCTTACCACCAGGTCACCGCGGCTCTTGACTTTTGAACAGAAAGAATGGAGATAAAACAGATATTTTCCCTCATGAATCCAGAATTTATTTGCAGCATATTTTACATCTCAAACCATCAGTTGGTTCTGCAATTGTCAAAGTTATACGTTACGCAGAATAAGACATTGGTAAAAGTAACGAGAGCTTGCGAATGCCCAACTTTATTTTTTCTCAACATTATGTTCATTGCTGATGGTGCGGTAAAATATATGTGCAAATAATATTAAGAACAAAAATACGCAACGGCCCAATTTTAATACAACTCTCACGCGAACGAATGAGTAACACAGATGACAATAAAAACAATTATTTAGTTATTTATTAATTTATTTAAAGAAAAGTACACTACAGAGAAAATTCCATTTACAGAGTGCTATAAACAACAAACACACAAAGAACAAAAGCCACAACGAGTAAATAAAAAAAATGCGCTAGAAAATAAAAACTTGAACACAGAGAATAAACAAAATCATAAAAATTTTGCAAATTCATATTTAATTAAAAACGAAAACACATAATCACAAAAACATTAAAACGCTTTATGATTCTAAAAGTCGTATTTTTTTAAAAATTAAAAGACCATTTCCAAAAGGCAAGGGCTAAAAAGTCAAAACACGCAAGCACCGAATCCTCTAAAAACACACCAGGAGTTTAAGAGTTTAAAGACGTAAATACACACTTAAGATAAAAATAATTGTAACACTTAAGATAAAAATAAATTGCAACACTTCAGATAACAATAAATTGCAACACGGTGCCAAAAACAGAGTACAAAAATTAAAACCTATACAAAACATTAAAAAAATGGTCGATAACATAAGAACACGGAAAATCAAAACGCATAAAAATCTATCGAATTATTATTTAATCTAATTACTTTTATCCCGTAGGATGCTTCCTATTTTAATCCATAAATGTGTCATATAAACTGATGTAAGTATCGTATCGACTGATTCACTAATTTTAATAAAGAACTGTAAAAGACTACGCAGAATGAAAGAGTTCAAAAAATAAATAAGATCTTGGGCATTATAATCATTTCCGGATTTAAGAGTTCCGAAGATGAAACTGATACTTAAAAAACTGATACTGAAAATTTAGAACGGAAAATGACTGTTAGAGGATGAACAAGCCATTTTTAAAGTCGCATGAAAAAAGTTATAGAAAGAAGGAGAAAGACTTAGTAAATAAAGTCATGAAAACTGTCAAAATTCATTTAAAAATAATACCCGGTTAAGTTCTGATTCTACGGTGAAGAGGAATTCCAGGAAGTTCCTACAATGATGAATGGTGACTTTTGTTCATATTTTCCTCTTCAAAACTTCGAAATCCTGTCGGCTTGTTTTTAACAGCAAACTCTTGGATAACCGTATCACGAAGAAACAAATGTAAAGATGCACCTGCAAGAGAAAATAAAGTAAAAATCACTTTTCTTGTAGATGACATCTGGCATAATTATTGTTCCATATTATGCAGGAAGAGAATTAAAGTTGGTGTGAAATATATAGACTTCTTCATTTAAATGATCGGTACTTTTGGAACTTTCTTTTAAATAAAATTAATACTATTGAAAATGAAACGCGAAAATTTTCTTTATTATGGTTGCTTCTGCTCTTAAACATTCATTGTAGAATGGTGTGTTTAATTTAATTAGACTAACTAAACGAAATTCAATTCTGAAGCTATTCGAAGGTTATTTTGGGGAACCCTCGTAATTTTGATCCGTGGTCAGATGATGAAAATGGTATGTGAAATAGAACCTCATTTTGAACGCTTCTGACGATTGATTCATGAAGACATATTTAAAGTGTATCTGTCAGCATACATGGCGTATCTATGGTGGAATTGTGTTTCAAATCCGTGATCCTCCGATCCCACAACCATTTCTTTACCATCAAGTCATTATGACCATTTTGAATGGTGGGAAAGATAATGAAGTGCCTTTTACATAATTCGAATGTTTCAGATTTTGATTTTAGAATGAATTTTAGGATTAGGATTTTATAATAACTCTTCGTGGTGTAAATCGCATTAGATATGCGATGTTGTACAGCTTCTGCTATCAGTATAGAATCTGTGTCAGTATAAATGCCTATATTTAAGCTTTTGGATGCATTCGAAGATCTATTTATAAATGTTAAAGATACAATAAATTCTAATTAGAACATTTTAAGCTTGACAGCAATGGCGGATCGTCAGCTCAGAAACAAGCAATACTACAAGAGTTGTATAGAACTAAGTTGCGGGAAATTTTGGGGTGATTATTTTGGTATATAATGATGAGATACTAAAAATTAGATTATTTTGCACAACAAAAGAATTTTCTTTAACGATACGGTGAATCATTGCACGGCGAAATGGAATCCGAATTTTAATTGGCGCGGTGCATTCACGTATGTCATGTGAGCATAAAATGACTCGACTTGGATGATAGTTAATCATCATTTATAAAACTTTTAACGCAAAGAAAAAAAAAATTTCGCCTCGTGTAATTGCAAGAAATCTGTAGTCAGGGAACAAATAATTATTTAAAAAGCTAAATTTAAAAAATAATTGAAATTGGAGACTAAAAAGGAATTTTATTTACAGAAGAGTATCTAAATTATCACCTTTTTGCAAAATCGGAAAAAAAAAATGATCTCCGTATGTGAAAAAATTCCAAGATTTCTTTTTTTAGTGAAATATCTAGAACATTTCCTTTCGTTGTGTCTATATTTCGCACATTGTAATTAAAAAAATCTTTTTTTTAAAAAAAATATCAGACACCAAATGCATAATATTCTAAAAAGAAACAGAGAAAAATGCAATAAATATAATATGCTGAATAATGCATTCAAGTTAAAAAGTAATTTCATTTTTTAAAAATAATGTGACATTATAAGCCATGGAATTTTCAGTAAAATGTAAAGAATTATAATTCCCTTTTCTCCCAAGAAATTTGCATTTTTATCTAACACATGATGAAACATTTCTTGTCCCTCACGGCTAAAAATCCAAGATCCTTTGGATACATATAAAAGACGTTTTTTTGCGCTGCTGGGACAGGCATTAAGCTTATCGAAAACTTTATATTCAAAGTTACGGTCATTCTTATCTATAAGCTCATTATTATGGATACCCACCTGCTTGTTTAGATTAAAAATTACATAATATAGAACTGTTTTCTCCTACTCTTAATTTAGCTTCGATTTTTGGATTTGTGAAATAAAGTATTATTAAATACAGGGTGTCCAAGAATTGTGAGACATATTTCAAAAATTAATGAAAAAACCTAATAATGTTATAACTAAGGTTTTTTTAAATGAGAGAGCAAATAAAAAAAATCAGATAGGTAACGTGGCTTACGGCGTTCAAAATTTGCTTCAGAGAGATAATTCCGTGCGCAATGGCTACTGATCGTCAGAAGCCGATGCGCGTGTTATTTGTTCCTTTTTTAGTTTTTCTTGAATATCTCAAAAACTTTTCAGTTTTCGCATTACAACTGATTTAACAAATTAAAGAATGAATTAAAGAATGTCAAATTACCTATAAATTCATGATTTTATTTGTCTTCTAGCTTTGATATTTTCGCAGATAATGGCTCTCAAAAATGGGAGATTTTCAATAATTTACGTCCACCTAACCGCCGTAACGGCGCGTTTTCCATTTGAAAAAAAATAACTTTTTGAAATGTGCTCTCATTTTTTTAAAAAAACTGTAGTTGTAACATTATTATGTTTTTTTTAAAATTAATTTTTGAAATGTGTCCCACAATACTCGGACACCCTGTAGAATAGTTTTAAGAGTCAATTATTATGAAATTGTAAGAAGCTAAGCTAAAAAATCAGCATCCCTTAAAACTTTAATTTAACTATACTATTATTTTTCAACAAAAGTTGTATAAATTTATATGCATGAGTGTAAAGAATGCTGGAAAAATGCTTTAAAAACTTAATTTTAAATTCAAGGGGACATACGACTGTTAAACCTAAAAAAAATTCGATTTTATATAAAAAAACATATTATTTCCTTGTCTTTTCTGAACAATTTAAAACAATCCGCGTCAAAAAATTCCCATAATCATGAAAATTATGAAGGAAAATGGATCAGCTCCTCAACGTAAACATTGAATATGGTCATATCTTTAAAGCGCTATACCTCAAAATGTCTTTTTTTGATATTGGGCGCACGATATTCCAAGAACTATTGAATATTTTTACTTAAAATTTTTACCTAATATGTATTTTGCTATGTTCTAAAAATTGAATCAAATTTTTGCACATATTTCTCGAAAGAAATTTTTTTTTCGGGGGGGGGGGGTAGAAAGGTTGAAATTTTAACTATTTTTAACATTTTTATTTTAAATTGGTATATAAAATAGAAATTAAATTTAAATTTTAATAAATTGAGGTTCAGTTTCTTAAACAGACTGTTTGAAATACTTAGATACCCAAAATATTGTGTTTAGATAAATATTTTATCCGTAATCATGTGCTCAAGGCGACTATCTCATTTTTTCTCCAAGAATTATACCCATATTTATTACTCTCTCAAATAAATACATACCGATATGAAGGTTTGGAAATTTGTGTTCTATAAGAGAAATAACAGATATTTTTTTAGAAAAAAGTGAGTATTGCATTGTTTCAGAGATATAATGTATAGAATTTGACAGTTTTCTACCATTTCTTCGAGGTTTAAGAGTCGTATGCGCCCTTAAAAACTTAATTTTCACTTTAATCTTTAAAATTAAAAGCTAGGTTTGGAATTCCTGGCTTTTCCCTTGATGAGCTTTAAGCTGGCACTCTTTCTAGAATTTACGTGATGTTTTAATCCCTAAGCGCACAATGCAACGACTAATGCAATCAAGTCAGACAAAGAAATTGATCGACAAATCAAGCTTAAAACATTATCATGCTTCAATCTTTCGGACAAAAGGTTCTAATTTTCTATTTTTTTTCCGACGACTTTCTCTCTTCCTCCTTTTAAATTTACCTTGATTGCTGAAAAGATCCCAATTAATTCTTGCTGAAGTTTTCTATATTTGAAACTGGTTTTCATTGTATACAGGGTGTCCACTAAAATCCCTTACCACCCTTTTAATTACCGAAAGGCTGCAGATATCTTCATAAGAATGGCGCCTAGGCATGGTAAAGTGACTATGCGCTACTGGATGAAACCACTTACAGCGCCACCTGGTGGAAAACGACGGAGTTAGCGTTATTATCTCTAAAACGGAACGAGATAGAGGGAAAAAGTGAATTACAAAGTTGTAGAGCATCGTCGATTTAGTACAAAAAGATACCTTATGGTCATGAATGCTAAAAACAGAACGCTTAAAATGCACATTTGTTTGTTTGCGGCTTCCGAATCTGTGACGTCACGAAACTTGTACGAAAGGAGAAAAGATTATCTTTCGGACGAAAAACGAGCAATCAACGTGGCACAGTGGTATCGCTTGTGAGAGAAATTTCAATATCGAAAATAAAGGTATCTTGTGATAACTAGTTGTATTTTTCTTTATAAGAATGTTTTGTCACGTGTCAGTGTAGGAAATCGCGAACAAACAAATACTTGTTTTAAGCGTTCTGTTCTAAGCATTTACGTCCACGAAGTGCCTTTTTGTACTAAATCGATGATGCTCTACAACTTTGTAATTCAATTTTTGCCTATATCTCGTACCGTTTTAGAGATAATAACTCTAACTCCATCGTTTTCCACCAGGTGGCGGTGTAAGTGGTTTCATCCAGCAGCGCATAGTCACTTTACCATGCCTAGACACCACTCTTATGAAGATAGCTGCAGCCATTCGGTAGTTAAAAGGAAGGTAAGGGACTTGAGTGGGGACCCTGTATATGTATATATTTTTAAAATTTGTTATTGAATAGCATATTTTAATTTATCGTGTATATGAATTACTCGTATGAAATTGCATAGTTTTTAGAATTAAGTATAGACTGACATTTATATACCTGATGCATCATAAATTCGTGCAAACTTCAAAAATTCATAATAAAAGAAGTAATGCTCGGAACAAATTTTGGTTTTCGCGAATATTATCAGAGGGACATTGGATTTTTTCCCCCCATATATATATAAATGATTCCAAAAGTAACCGAAAGAGGGCGCTCACATGTCATACTCAGACATTTTATGCAAATCAGGCTAGCAATAAACACCTGGCTGGAAATGGATTCGTCATTCGATCCCGGCAGCATGTTATCGTTACCATATCGAGAGTTGGTGGTTAAACTTTTCTACAAGAGTGATGAATCCACATTTATTGCACTGCGAAAGTTTCGCACGGAGAAAGGACTAAAGGTGCAAAAAAACCCTATTTCATTAAATGGGATACTAAATTTAGGAATCATTTCTTTATACATGAAAAAAAATCCAATGTCTCTCTGATCATATTCGCTCAAACCGAAATTTTTTCAGAGCATTACTTCTTTTATTATGAATTTTTGAAGTTTGCACGAATTTATGATGCACCCGGTATTGGGTAGCTAAGGTGTTTTTTCAAGAAATTTTAAATTTTAAATGTGAATATGTGGATTTGCATCAAACCTGTTTGAGCATAAAGACTTATATTCTAAATAGGAAAATTATATAGATAAATTATGAGACTAAATATCAAATAATGTATGATGAATTTGTATCAGTTGGTACTGTATCTGATATATGACATTATAGTATAATTTTCACTGTGTAGGGTATGAAAACTTGAATCGCTATTTAGCATATAATTCTGAAATTATTGTAAAGCTTATATATTGTTTTAAACAGGAACTTTCAAATATGATAAATCAATGAATTGGCTGAATTATATCAAATTGAATAGATCATGAAATTTAGTAGGTATAAGGTTAAAATTTTGATTCGATTTATTAAGAAATATTTTGAGTATTTTTAAGAGCATCCATTAGTAGAGATTGTGAAAGTATGAGAAAATCAACCCACTTTCCATTTCCATGGTTCTCTTGGCGGAACTGTTTACCACTAGGCTGGTCTTCGCCTTTTCCGTATGATTAGACAGGTCGGAATTACTTACTTTTATGATCATTCCGATGTTTGAGATACAGAATGATATGCAATTTATTTAATTAATAGATTACTTCAAAGACATCAACAATAACGATATTCTAATTACAGTTCATGTGGAACATTACAACTATAAATAGTCGCCATTGACATTGATACTCTGATCCCAGCGCGTAGGAAGGGAGTGGATGGCTTCAGTATAGAAACTGCTGGGTCAGGCAAACTCCCATTCTCGCCGTCTTCTGATTCTCTGACAGATGCTTGGGCACCCACTGTGCACAAACTTTGGCATAACCAAGCCTTTTGTAGACTGTGTGATGCGCAGTTCCTTTGCTTATCGACAGTTCAACAGCAATTTCACGTGTGGTGATCCAACGATTCTGCCGTACGAGCTCGTTCACAGCCGAAGTCATGGCACTGTTGGTCACAAAGCGCGCCTGCCCAGGGCGTGGCAAGTTCTTGATGTTTACGCGTCCCGCCTCATAACGCTGACACCACTAGAATATGGTGCAGCGTGGAGACCCTGCTCCGTACACCTCTTTCATCCTGCGATAAATGTGTGAAGCATGCTCCCCTTCTGCGAGAAGAAATTGGATAACTGCTCTTTGTGCTGATCTGGAGGAATCTATCATGCAACGAACTGCGGAAACAACTCTCCAGAAATGAGGATATTGATGCGAGGCCGTTAACTACGCAGGTGCAACTGGGAATGCCACCACACCACGCCATCTATCGGCTATCACATTAAGTCACTGGGATTTGATACAACGCCGATACAGCTAAGGTCTCTTTTTCCTTCGGGCACACCTTATAGAAAAATAATTTTCCTTTTATGCTAAAACTACCATTGGTTTTATCGTAAAGTTGCAGAACGAATTGCAATACTACCATGAAAATTAGTTTTCTGTGCAATGAGTGGTAGTTCTCTTGGATGAAAAGTTATTTACAGTGCCGTTACCCCGTGGGGGGGGGGGGTGACACCACGTGTGTCTGAATGAGAAGTCGTCGGATAAGTAAGGACGTTTTCTCTTCTCTTGGCGGTTCAGCAATGAACGTGTGGTTGTGTTGGTAGCATTTCCGATGATGGGGCGTGACTCCTATGAGGGGCCTATGGTGGACATTAAAGTGACAGGATACAGTTCCCATGTTACTGTCGTGAAGGCCTAGTCAATCAATGTCTGTCACACCTAGGCTGGTTGAGGGATAATTCTTTATGGTTTTAGTACCGTAAAGCCCTGTTATAAACATTCGCTATATGAATTTAATCTCTAATTTGAGCTCCTGCATTTAGTTCAGGGATTGTTAAATTCTCTGTTTATTTCCCTTCATCTTTTATTCATTTATTATCTTAGAAAGGATAGTTATAATATAAATGAATTATTGACACTGATTAAAGATCAGATTGAATAGAAATTTGATTCCAAGATTAGATTCCTGAATGTTCAAAAGGTAAGCATAGCAAAGAAAAACAAGTTCAAATAAGACTAATAATTTTTTTTAAGGTATAAGCTTTTATTCATGCGAACAAATGAACGCAAAAGTTGAAAGGCTTATTCTTTAATTTTTTTTTATTTATTTTATTTTCTACTTTTTAGTGAAGGCTGAACGAATACACACGACATGTTAGGCATAGTAAACCAAATTCAATTACCGAATTCTCCAACATAAAACGTATATTAAATATTTATTAAGAATATTACATATTACGAATTTGAAAAAAGTGCGACACAAACCAAGAGACGAAACAAGACTGACTTCCCCGATCTGACCTTTGACCCTCAAGCCTCTCCGAAATGGGGATGATTCACAGGCCGCGCCCCCTTCTATTGCGTGTCGTCTGGTGGTGTTGTCACAACCCTAAATAACGTGAGGTTACCACCTTCCAAACTTTATCGCCCAAATATAAAGCTAAAATTTTAATATCATTTTGTTTGGTTTAAAATAGGTATAGATTGCAACTTTTTTTGCATAATATTGTATTGTTTCCGGAAACCCACCACTGTGCTAAATTTCAAAGCTGTAGCTCGATTGGAAGTGGATAAGAAATCGATCTCAAGGTTTGTGGACAAGACGCTCAAGTTGAATAAAAGCTAATAAAAATAGAATCAATCACAGTCCCATGGCAAACGTAAATGCGCATGTCTTGTAGCATTTAATTGCACAGTGTCCTAGACTGCACTGTGACGTCTTGTGCTTTTTTCTAACTACAAAATTACCCATAAATTCCAAAATTAAAATGGTGCTGCGTTCTTGGAATGTATCATGTTAGCATAAATTGAATTGGTGCGGCGTTCTTGGCATGGATCATGCTAGCATAAAGTGAATTGGTGCGGCGTTCTAGGAATGTATCATGTTAGCATAAAGTGAATTAGTGCGGCGTTCTTGGCATGGATCATGCTAGCATAAATTGACTCCATTACAAAATGTATTGCGTGAAAACAGTTTCGAAGTAGTGAAAAATTTTCAATAAATATTAAGAGCTATAGAATTAAAAGTATTTTCTTTATTCAAAGAATTCTGAAATTATATCAAACGAATAAACCAATTTTTATGCTCGATGATGCATTGAAATAAATCATTGAAAATTTGAAGATTTCGATTTATCTGGTATTATAACGGTGGTTGACTTTTATCTTGTCCGATTTGGATGATTATAATGAAACAAAAATCGAACGAAAGACAGATTTCTAAAACTTATGTCTAGTTAGTCAAAGATTATATCAATCTGCGCTGAGTTAAAGGATCACCTATCTGACTAGATATTAAATAACACCGAACGAATAGTTACTAATACAAAGAAATTCGAACTTTCTAGTATGCTCAATCATCCAAATGACGACCCAGCTTGGAACCTTTCCCTAAAGTTAGATGATGAAATAAATGGTAATAAATGCGAATAGGTTATTTAAACGATAAAGACTAAACACTCCACATACTAACTTTAATAATTTTCCTGTACAATATGGAACAAAACCGATATAAAATGTCATCTGTAAGAAAAAGAGTATTTGCTTTATTTTCTTTGCATATGTAGGTATAATTTTACATTTGTTTCTTCGTGATACATTTATCTAAGGTAGAGTGTGATGTTTTCCCCTTCTCACGAGGACATTTTCCCAATAGAATAGAGTCGGCCACTTTTCACTCAGACCTCAAACCACAAGCCAGCCACAAATACTGGTCATTAAAAGTACATTAGCGAAAATAGCACCTGCACAAACTGAGGACGGCGACAATGCACAGAAATTAATAACTGTCAAACAGTGTATATGGTTCGGCTATTAGGAGATTAGCAGTGTACTTTCATAGGACACCTGCATAGCTCTTGTGGTTAGGAAATCCAAGAACCATCCCAAGTTCGAAATTGACCATTGGGGAGATAGGTGTTTAGTCGTTGGTCGCATGGAGTTTCGGTTGTCCAGTGGAAAGAAAGTGAGGCTGAGCTCCACCCTTTCAGGTACGAACGAAACGGGGGTGTTGGACATTAAAGAGAGGAGAGCGGTGAAGAAACGATTAGGAAGTCTCGAACGTGGTTCAGACTTCGGCAGGGCAGAAAAGAGTTGTATGATCAGGTCTGATTAAAAGTCCCGAATTGATTTGAACTTTGGCAACGTTCGCTGAGAACCAGCAATTATTTTCGAAATCTCGGTTCGTCGAATTTCGGAACCCTTACGGGCACTCCTTGCAGTGCCGAACTTATGCTATCACCCTGATAGGAGAAATTAGGGGTCTGCCTTGAATCTTTGTCGGACCTGGATTTTGTCTGTACGAAGCCGTTCAGAATACGGTGTTCTTGATCTCCATCTCTTGGAATTCTGACACGATTGAACTTTGACGTCAAACGAACTTTGAACTCAAAAGAACGAACTTTGTATATAATCCATTATTCCAGATTTCTTATGCAAGAAATTGTTATTTAAATCATAGATGTGAAACAAAGTACTTAGGTCAACCTAAGAATTTCATTTTTGGGTTACACTTGGTCGCTCATAGGCCAAGACACCACAAGAGTTTCTCTACCTGTGGTACGCATACCCCTAGGGGTACTCGAAGGTCTAGTTGGGGTACCCGAACTCAAAGTTGGTAATGGTGGAAATAGGAAACAACACAAACAGAATTTTGTTTCCCCAAGTTAGTGCTTACAATTTAATAACTATACCACTTGAAAAGTTTATTATTACGGACTTTAATTTTTAGCCATCCATTATAAGTTAATGCGAAATTATTACAATACTGATTTCATTTGTTTTCCGCCTAACTAATACTACTGCAATAATGCAGTAAAATGTAAAATAAAAAATAAATCCGGCAAATATTATACATTCGAGTCGTTTTACTCTTAAGTTAACCGAAGCCCTTAACATTATTGATAAAAACTTCTTTGCATAGACGGAGAGTTGGTGGTGGGGAGGATATGACAAAAGGGGGTACGCGAAAATATAAAGATTAATCAAGGGGTACACGAGGGAATAAAAGTCGGAAATCCCTGGTATAGACGGATGGTTACGAGGGGGATTGGATATGATAGTAGGGTTACGCGAAAATATAAAGATTAATTAAGGGGTACGCAAGGGAATAAAAGTTGGGAATCCTTGACTTTGCTGCTAAAAACAACCCGAAGAGATTTCGATGTTTTGAAGAGTAAAACATGAATAATAATCGCCATTTATCTTTTTAGGAACTTCCTGGAACCGCAGTATCAGAACTTAACTGACTGCCATTATCAACACATTTTAATAGTTGTCATCATTTCATGTTCTAGTTATGCTCAGAATTTTTCCTTGTTTCGATTCCTTTTCATAAGACTTTAAAGATGACTTTTTCATTCTCTGAAAGTCATCATTTGTTCTAAACTTTACATTAGCTTATTTAAGTACCGCTTGTATAATTTTTCTCTTCGGAACTTTTAATTCCAGAAATGACCAGAATTTACCTTAGATCTGAATTAATTTTTGGACTCCTTCATTCTGCACATTCTTTTAAAGTCCTTTACTAAAAGTTCTCAATGGCTTTTCTTTTCATTTGTGTTATTCACTCATTCATTCAAGTTTTTATTAAAACTGAATTGTTGTGTACATTTGTCCAGTGATCGCGTCTCGACATAACTCTATTAGCACATTCAGTACTTCGATCAATAGACTTATGAATTAAATTAAGAAGCATTCTTTGGAGTAAGAATAACAAAGACACAAATAACTTCTCTCTTGTTTTGCTTTTATTTTCATTTGTGTTA
>BGPR01002486.1:140362-175361 GCA_013235015.1 Araneus ventricosus | reverse complement strand
TTTCAGTGCGTATATTAGGGGCCGTTTCTCTCGGAAGGGGATGTCGCCCCGGTGTTGCAGCATTCAGTACAGTCGGAAGTGTGGCGTGAAGTATATTGATAGCAGTTGGAAGTTCCTGCCGCGTTGTGTTGGAAGAGTAAAAGGTCGGAACGAAATCAAAGAAGAACCGGATCCTCAATTAAGGTTTTCAGTGCGTATATTAGGGGCCGTTTCTCTCGGAAGGGGATGTCGCCCCGGTGTTGCAGCATTCAGTACAGTCGGAAGTGTGGCGTGAAGTATATTGATAGCAGTTGGAAGTACCTGCCGCGTTGTGTTGGAAGAGTCATTAGTAACCGTTTTGATTAGCACTTTCTTTAAAAGGTCGGAACGAAATCAAAGAAGAACCGGATCCTCAATTAAGGTTTTCAGTGCGTATATTAGGGGCCGTTTCTCTCGGAAGGGCATGTCGCCCCGGTGTTGCAGCATTCAGTACAGTCGGAAGTGCGGCGTGAAGTACAGTAACAGCAGTTGGGGCAGTGCACACCCACCTCCGACAATAGACAAACGATGCCAGAGGAATATCGGCTAAGCAATGAGCGGCAAATAAATCGGATATATGACCGAACCTTAACGTAACGTTTTGGCAAAACTCGAGGCTAATTTGAGATTAACCTCGTAATTCGCAATAATGCTGAGATGCCGAGTACGACAACAGAGTCGGAGGCCCCCTCCAGTGGCGGCTGGTGAGCTCAGAAACGAGGAGGGCTGCGAGAAAATGTTTGTCGAGAGAAAACAATTTTAGAAGCTACTTTATTTCCAAGTAGGAAGAATTTTTAAATTCAAAATCCAGATGTGAAATTTCCCGCTTTTCAAACAAAGTAAATAACCAGCGGATGACATTTTCTATTAGTTTTACTAACAAAAATTAAACTGAATGTTGATGCGACGATTCCTCTCACGAAAAAAAATTATAATAATCGGAGCTCCGCACTTCCCTCCTCGACCAGTTCACTCGATACAACTCTTTCAAAAAGGAATATCGAATAACTCATATATAGAAAATTTATATTTAAGCTAAAACATACAAAATGCAATTTTTACTGAAATACTCTAAAAATGTGAAAGTTTTGGAATAGTATTATTTGCTTGAATCTATCGTCTCAACACCAACCAAAAAGCGAAACTCATAAACAGCCAATGAGATTGCAACTTGTGTGAGAGTGAGGGAAAAAAAGAAAGTATATATATTAAAAAGAGCACCTTTTTTTTCGTTCAGTTGTCTCCGTGCCAGCCAGAGCTGTGTTGACTTTCAGCCCATAGCTCGTCTAAGTCAAAGGAAGAAAGAGTTGCTTTTTCACTCTGGATTTTCTGCTCAGTGAACGAATTTTTTTTTTTGGGGGGGGACAAATTATTTTGCAGCTCAGACCTGCTTTTCTCTTCGTTTGGATTCATTTTATGCCTTTTTTTCAATTTTTTATGACTTTTTCGCATTTTCGTAAGTCATTGAACTCTGAGAGTGGAAGCAAATAAGATTCAAAACGAAAAATACAAGTTTATAAAATAATTTCAGGGGGTACAACAGCTCTGTATCCCTAATGGACTAGCCGAAACTGGCCCCCTCCCAAATGTTTTTCGATTCATCTGACGCAAAGAATCGAACTTTTGAGACACACCTAATACAGAAATCGAACCCAGCCCTCCTGACATGGTAACTTTGTGCGTAAACCACATTACCAGAGCGGTAGGCACCTACATTTTACAAAGAAACATTTAACATTACCTGCAATTTATAAAGCTTGAAAACTATTTCAGAGCATTGAGCAATCCAGTTGCGCTGCGCTTGGTGGCCTTTAAACGGAGTCGCAACTTTGTAATTAGAATTTCGATTCCATCTATATCCCATTGTATTCGTTAGATCGAAGCGTATGACGAGGAAAATTCTAAATTCTCCACATTTTAGTACAGAGAAAATAAGCATACTAAAATGCCAACTCAGTTATCGTCTTCGTTCCTTAAACGGTCGTCTGAAAATTACAAAATATTTCCTAATAGTCCATGGCAAAACTTCGAAATACGACTCTAAGCTATCAAATTAAATCAATTGTCCACTTTACTCCCATTGAGAAAGAAGTATCTGTAGATTAAATAGAGAGGTAAATTGATCCATTTGTTGAATCCAGAGACGAATAGTAGCTCCAAATTACTACGATAATTACAAACCCTAAATTAATAGTTACTTCTAACCCATTAGCAAAGTGAGATTAATTCAGCTGAATTCGTATTACATTGGCATTCATCAATAGGCTCTATTGGCAACGGTCTTTTCGACAATCAGATGGATAGATTGACTCGTCGAAGTACCCAATGCTGTCTGTCAGGAAAACCCGAGCCTGTTTCTGTGGAAACCAGCTTTAATACGTTTACCATGAGTGGTTATCTAACGAGATAAAACTTATATAAATACAGGTCAGCTTATTTATGTAGCAATGCATATTATTGAACTTTGCAGAAAATTAAATACTCGAACAAACTTAATTTAAATTCAGAGTTAAACAAATTTAAACTTCAAGAAACTATACATCAAAGCAAGATCAACAATCTAACTAACAATTTTTCTTACTCGACGGAAAAATTTGACTGATGAAAAGTTGAAAATTTATGGTATTTATAACTTTTCAATGCTATCTTTGAAGTGATTGGTTAACCAAGATTTGTCTAGTTTCGTTTTGTAAATATAGCGTTTCAAATTTAGGATGTTCTTTAGTATCCTGTATTTTGAGGCCGAAGTGACCTAAAAATGGTATGGACTTCGGGACCGGAGAGTTCCAGATTCGAAACCCGATTTCACTGAAGATCTCCGTGTATGGAGCCTGTTGCACTTGCACATTAAATCATATGTAGTGGCCAAACGTCCTCCCGTTGGCGTGGTGCGGAAGTTTCGAGAGGGGGTGCCAGCTCAGGTGTCGTCCTCATCATCTAACTGCGGTTCAAAATTACGAGGTCCGTCCCAAAATATCCCTCGTTTTGCTTCAAAACGGGACGTTAAACTAAACTGAACTGAACCTGTATTTTGAGCGAATATAAGACAATTACAGAACATCAATTTCATACGAGACAGTTACGATTTTAGGGCTTAACGGCTAGCTCTATGACTTTCTATTCAACAGTTTATAAGTTATTTCAAATCCAACCTTGGCTTTCTTAGGCTACGTATACGAAGATACGTAGTTATGTTGATTGAATTGCTACCTCACTTTTGGGGGAATTTTTTTATTTGTTGGATTTACGCTGTGTTTTTTTCAGGTATTCTGGGCCTGTTGTGATAATTTTTAACTATTATCGGACGACGAGGATTGAGGCTTCTCGACTTTCGTTTCCTGAGAAGCCTCAAGTTTTAACTATTCAGTGCTTGTAATTATGGCGCAGTTAGTTAAAGTTCTCACAATATGCATTTTCCAAGGAAAACTTCACCCTCCTAACTGAAAATCATTAAACCCCGAGGACACACAATCCGTCCTCAATAATAACACCGCGGACTTCAAACAAGTGCACATTCTTCACAGAGAATAACCTGTCCTTCCCTCCTCTTCCATATTTTTAATGAATCCTTCCGCTATTAACCCTTTCGCTTTTACACATGTCTTGCCATGCCTCCCCCCTGAAACAAAGAACTCCCTAACAAGGAAACCAATAATGGCCCAACCGACCTGAACTCCTTAATAACGAGCGCTTCAAGCTTCAGACGGTATTCGAAAGCGACTTTGCCGGGCCTCGAATGAATGAATGAATGAAAACTGACCACACACAGATATAGATCCTTTCGAAATTGAAGTCTGTCTCCTTGGACGCGGCATTCATCCCCTAATTGCAATCCCTGATCAATAGCGGATGGGGACCCGCGGTTCCACACAAAGCGGAAGACCACAAATTGCGGATCGCAGAGCTACGGGTCTAATCGACTGGAGGGGCCGGCTCGGGGGAACAGTCGCGGTGAGGGTTCGCCTTCAATGGGGAAACTGAAAAGTTGAATCTTTGAGATAAACTAAGCAGCTGCTGTTTACTTTGATTCTTCGTATTGCAGAGAGAGTTATGATAAATATCAACTCATAAAAAGTTGGGCACCATAAGCAGGATTATGGTTTGGATTCGCATTCAATAGGAAAAGTGAAATTTATATCTTTCAGATAAACTAAGCAGCTGCTGTTTACTTTGATTCTTCGTATTGCAGAGAGAGTTATGATAAATATCAACTCATAAAAAGTTGGGCACCATAACGGGATTATGGTTTGGATTCGCATTCAATAGGAAAAGTGAAATTTAAATCTTTGAGATAAAATAAGCAGCTACTGTTTACTTTGATGATTCTTCATATTGCAGAGGTTACAAGCTATGATAAAATATCAACTCATAAAAGTTGAGCTCTTAGGCAGGATCTGTTTTATGTTCGCCACCGAGGAAAGAGTCAAAGTTGAATCTTTGAGATAAACTAAGCAGCTACTGTTTAGTTTGAATTTCCGTGTTCCAGAGAGAGTTACAAGTTATTATAAATATGAACTTATAAAAAGTCGGGCATTATGAGAGAAATCAAGGTTTGGGTTCGCCTTCAATAGGAAAAGTGAAGAGTTGAATCTTTGAGATAAATGAAGCAACTGCTGTTTACTTTGAATCTTCGTGTTTCTGAGAGAGTTACAAACTTTTATAAATGTAAACTTATAAAAAAAGTAGAACCCCCCTTATGGACTACGGCCATCATGGACAAAATGGTTGGGTAGCCTTCATTTAGGAAACATTGAAAAGAGTTGAATCATCTGGATAAATGGAATAGCTTCTGTTTACTTTGAATCTTCGTGTTACAGAGAATCGCAAGATTCTATAAACGAATAAAAATATGAAAAGCCGCGTACCGATTACAGGCACCCTAGACAAAGACATGGTTTAGGTTCGCTTTCGATAAGAAAATTGAATCTTTGAGATACACTACTGTCTCAAAGTATTGCAAGATTGGTAAAATGCGAAACATTTGGAGTTAATTTGAATACAATGATTCACACTCAGTTGTAGAAAATCGTGGGACGTACAATCGTGGGATCTCACATTTTACAGTGAAGATTTTGTCACGAGGACTTTTAGGGGACCGTCCACAAATTGATGATCACGAAAATGATTTGGGTTCACCCCGTTTAACAGGAAGCTGATAATATTTTGAAACTTTCATCAATTGTTTTGCTTCTTATGCACATTGCTTGCATGCATTTTCATAAAAATATCATGAATATTAGCGAAGATATAAAGGTTTTTTTTTAAACATCTCAAATTTTCTTCGTGTCTTTTGCTTATAACATGCAGAGTTTTGCGCCAAATTTTGAAGAACGTACAGAATACTCTACAATAAGATAAACACTGTATTAAAATTTTAAGTAAGTACCTTGAATATATGAGGAAAGAGGGATATTTGTAGTAATACTTTTTAACTGCGCGGTATAGCGTAAATTTTCTTTCATAATCTTCGAGTATTAATCGTCAAATTGCAATTTTAATAATATAATTATTTTATAAGTTAAGATGGGTACTCAGGATATTCAAATTTCATAAAATTCAATATTGCTGTTCAAGATTCAAGTTTAAAAAATATTGGTTTGTGGAAAGTCCCTCGTCATTTTTTCTTTTAGTTAACAACAGAAATTCTGCGGATTGCAATGCCTACAACTTTCTAAATCTTAATGGTATTCAACTGGAATTTTTATAAAAGCTTCTTTAAATACCTGGCTTCGACATTATGAATACAGATTTACGCTATGTTTCGTGCATTCGCAGTTTTAAAATATTTACTACAAATACTCCTGTTTCTTCAAATATTTAAGGTATTTACTTTAAATTTCAATACAATATTTCTCTAACATATTGTCGAGTAGTCTTCAAAATTGGGCTTAAAACTCGGCATGTTATAAGCAAATAACATACGAAAAATTTAGGATGTTTTAAAGAAAACTTTTTATCTTCCAGAATAGTCATGATATTTTTATGTAAAGGCATGTAAGTAATGTGCCTAAGAAGCAAAATTATTGATGAAAGTTTCAAAGCATTATTTTCTTCCTGTGAAAAGGGGTGGGCTCAAATCATTTTCGTCTTCATCTATTTGTGGATGGTCCCCTAAAAGTCCTCGTGACAAAATCTTCACTATAAAATGTGAGTTCCCACGATTCTCCACAACTGAGTGTGAACCATTGTATTCAAATTAACTCCAAATGTTCCGCTTTTTACTAATCTTACAATTCTTTTGGCTAGTAGTGTAAATCAAACAATCGCTGTTTATTTTTAATCTTCATGTTTCAAAGAGAAATACAAGTTTTTATAATATAAACTTGCAAAAAATAGAATGCTCCTTATGGAATACGGGCACTGCAGAGTCATGGTTTCCGTTCGACTTCAGAAGAAAATTTAAAAATTTAATCTTTGAGACAAATGGAACAGATGTTATTTTCTTTACATCTTCATATTCCTCTGGGAGTCCTAAGTTTTTAAAAATTTAACTGCATAAAAAGATGAAGACCTTATTATGGATTATGGCCACCATAGGTACGGAACAGCTTTCATAGAAAAGGTAAGATTATGAGCATTTGAGATAAATGAATAGTTTCTGATTGGTTTAAATCTTATGTTTCAGTAAGGAATAAAATAAACAAGTAAATAAAAACACTTTCGCAATTACAAATGAAAAACCAACTTTCAAACAATCATAGGAAGAAAAAAATATAGAAAGCTTAAGTTTTGCTTTCGTGCGTAATCATACTCTATGTGACTTCCCTTGATCAAAGGGCAATATTCATGCATTAATCCATCTCTCATAAGCACTGTCAAACATTTGGCAGTCATTGATTCACACTATAGCCACATTGCATGCTTTACATGGTTATATAATTCTTCTAACATTACTTTTTCAGAAGCAACATCCGTGATGTTAATCCATCTCGCCAAGCACTGTCAAGTATGTTGGCAGTCATTGATTCACACTCTCGATAGCCACATGCTCTACATGAGGTTATATAATTCTTCTAGCATTACTTTTTCAAGAAAAACAACATCCATGCGGTAATCCATCACATAAGGCACTGTCAAATTTGTTGGCAGTCATTGATTCCACACTACTAGCCACATGCATGCTTTACATGAGGTTATATAATTCTTCATTACTTTTTCAAGAAACAGCTTATCCATACGGTAATCCATCTCACGCAAAACTGTCAAAATTATGTTGGCAGTCATTGATTCACACTCGATAGCCACATGCATACTCTACAGCGAAATTTATATAATTCTTCTAACATTACTTTTCAAGCAACATCTATTACGGTAATCCATCTCACGCCAGGCACTTTGTATCAGAAGTATGTTGGCAGTCATTGATTCACACTATAGCCACATGCATACTTTAGGGTTATATAATTCTTCTAAAATTACTTTTCAAGCAACATCTTCAATACGGTAATCCATCTCACGCCAAGCACTGTCAAGTATGTTGGCAGTCATTGATTCACACTCGATAGCCACATGCGTACTCTACGGTTATATAATTCTTCTAACATTACTTTTCAAGAAACAACATCCATGCGGTAATCCATCTCACATAATTTTGTCAAACAAGTATGTTGGCAGTCATTGATTCACACTATAGCCACATGCATGCTTTACATGGGGTTATATAATTCTTCTAAATTACTTTCAAAACAACATCATGCGGTAGTATCACGCCAAACACTGTCAGAGTATGTTGGCAGTCATTGGTCCTACCACAGCCCATGCTTTGTAGGGTTATATAATTCTTTCAAATTACTTTTTCAGAAACAGCTTGTATCCATACGGTAATCCATCTCTCGCCAAGCATAACTCCAGAATTATGTTGGCAGTCATTGATTCACACTATAGCCACGTGTACTTTACATGAGGGTTATATAATTCTTCTATTACTTTTCAGAAACAACATCCATACGGTAATCCATCTCACATAAACGCACAATGTCAAGTATGTTGGCAGTCATTGATTCACACTATAAACTTCACATGCATGCTCTACATGAGGTTATATAATTCTTCTAAAATTACTTTTTTTTCAAGAAGAAACAACATCCATGCGGTAATCCATCTCGCCAAGCACTGTATCAGAGGTATGGTGGCGGTCATTGATTCACACTGCCAGCCACACATACGTACTTTACGGCAGGGTTATTGAATTCTTCTAACATTACTTTTCAAAAGAAGCAACATCCATGCGGTAATCCATCTCACTTGTGTCAAGTATGTTGGCAGTCATTGATTCACACTATAATACACATGCATGTACTTTACATACTTGAGGTTGCATATAATTCTTCAACATTACTTTTCAAGAAGCAACATCCATTACGGTAATCCATCTCACGCCAAGCACTGTCTTCCAAGTATGTTAGCAGTCATTGATTCACATGATAGCCATGCATGCTCACATGAGGTTATATAATTTTCTAACATTACTTTTTCAGAAGCAACATCCATGCATTGCCAATCCATCTCACGCCAGGCACTGTATCAAAGTATGTTGGCAGTCATTGATTCCACCTTCTGTACATGCATTATTACTTTTACATGAGGTTATATAATTCTTCAACATTACTTTTCAAGAAGAAGCAACTTATCCATGCGGTAATCCATCTCACATAAACTGTATCAGGGTATGTTGGCAGTCATTGATTCACACTCGATAGCCACATGCATGCTCTACATGAGGTTATATAATTCTTCTAACATTACTTTTTCAAGAAGCAACATCCATGCGGTAATCCATCTCACGCCAGGCACTGTCAAGTATGTTGGCAGTCATTGATTCACTATTACATGCATGCTTTACATGAGTTATATAATTCTTCTAACATTACTTTTCAAGAAACAACATCCATTACGGTAATCCATCTCACGCCAGGCTGCAGTATGTTGGCAGTCATTGATTCACATATAGCCACATGCATGCTTTACGCGGGTTATATAATTCTTCTAAATTACTTTTTTTCAAGCAACATCAATACGGTAATCCATCGCCAGGCACTGTCAAGTATGTTGGCAATCATTGATTCACACTAACTAGCCACATGCGTACTTTGTGAGATTTATATAAGTTCTTCTAGCATTACTTTTTCAAACAACATCACGGTAATCCATCTCACGCCAGGCTCCTGTCAGTATGTTGGCAGTCATTGATTCACACTATAGCCACGTACGCTTTACGCTTATATAATTCTTCTAAAATTACTTTTTCAAGAAGCAACATCCGTACGGTAATCCATCTCACATAAACAATGTCAAGTATGTTGGCAGTCATTGATTCACACTATAGCCTTTGCCCATGCTTTACGCGGGGTTATATAATTCTTCTAACATTACTTTTCAAAAGCGACATCCATGCGGTAATCCATCTCACGCCAGGCACTGTCAACTATATGTTGGCAGTCATTTAATCAAATTCGATAGCCAAATGCAAGCTGCATAGGGCTGTATAATTCTTCTAAATTACTTTTCAAGAAGCAGCAGCATCACGGTAATCCATCTGACGCCAGGCTTTTCCAACTCAACTATGTTGGCAGTCATTGGTCCACACTTATTAGCCCATGCCTGCTCTACGGTTATATAATTCTTCTGAAATTACTTTTTTTTCAAGAAGCAACATCCAATGCGGTAATCCATCTCACGCCAGGCACTGTCAATATGTTGGCAGTCATTTATTCAAAATAATTCGATAGCCACATGCATGCTTTACATGAGGCTATATGAACTATTCTGATTACTTTTCAAGGGCAACATCCATGCATTAATCCATCTCACAAGGCACTGTCAACTATGTTGGCAGTCATTTGTCAAATTCGATAGCCACATGCATGTACTCTAGCAAGGGCGTATAATTCTTCTGAAATTACTTTTAAGGAAAGGCAGCGCAATCGTACGGTAATCCATCTCACGCCAGGCTTTTCATCAACTATGTTGGCAGTCATTTATTCTCGACCACATGCGCTGCTCACCACACGAGGTTACATAGTCTTCTAAAGGTTACTTTTCCAAAGCAACATCGTAACTGGTAATCCATCTCTCGCCAGGCACTGTATCAACTATGTTGGCAGTCATTGAATACTCGATAGCCACATTACCTGCTCTCTGTGGGTTATATAATTCTTCACAAATTACTTTTCAAGGGGCAACATCAATTACGGTAATCCATCTCACGCCAGGCACTGTCAACTATGGTGGCAGTCATTTCAATCAAATTCGATAATACATGCATGCTTGTAGGTATAATTCAATTACTTTCAAGAGGCAACATCCATTACGGTAATCCATCTCACGCCGAGCACTGTCAGCTATGTTGGCAGTCATTATTCAAGTCCCTGATAGCCACATGCATGCTTTGTACATGAAGTTATATAATTCTTCACAAGAGCTCAGAAGCAACATCCATGCGGTAATCCATCTCACGCCAGGCACTGTCAACTATGTTGGCAGTCATTTATTCAAATTCGATAGCCACATGCATGCTTTACATGAGGCTGTATAATTCTTCTGAAATTACTTTTTCAAGAGGCAACATCCATGCGGTAATCCATCTCACGCCAGGCACTGTCAACTATGTTGGCAGTCATTTATTCAAATTCGATAGCCACATGCATGCTCTACACGAGGTTACATAATTCTTCTAAAGTTACTTTTCCAAGAAGCAACATCCATGTGGTAATCCATCTCTCGCCAGGCACTGTCAACTATGTTGGCAGTCATTGATTCACACTCGATAGCCACATGCCTGCTCTACATGAGGTTATATAATTCTTCTGAAATTACTTTTTCAAGAGGCAACATCCATGCGGTAATCCATCTCACGCCAGGCACTGTCAACTATGTTGGCAGTCATTTATTCAAATTCGATAGCCACATGCATGCTCTACACGAGGTTACATAATTCTTCTAAAGTTACTTTTCCAAGAAGCAACATCCATGTGGTAATCCATGTGACGCCAGGCACAGTCAAGTATCTTGGCAGGCATTGATACACACTCGATAGCCACATGCATGCTCTACATGAGGCTGTATAAAAATTTCTCTTCTGAAATTACTTCTTAATTCTTCATTCCATTGACATACGTCGTTGGCTGTCTTAACGCCTCTGTTTGTTCTCCGTTGCGTGCAACAGAGAATAAACTGAAGGTAGGTTAACGATTGTAATCTTTTTAAAGACGATGTTCGCTGCAAAAATTATTCGTTAATCTGTCATCAATTTACCATAGATTTGTTATGGGAATTTTATCGATTCGTTATGCAGTTGTAAGAGATGAAGAAAGTATATTTCTCACAGTTTTTAGTTTTATAAGTAATACCTATAATGATTACTGATTCTTGCTTGGTTTCCACAGTGATCTCGGGTCTGGACACTCCAACCCTTTTTATGCCTACAATATTATCAGTTTTTTTTAAAATAAAAGTTAAAGTACTTAGAAAAGTGCTGAATGCTTCACATGGTAGCGAAATGGAGTTCCACTTGACACTTGTATAAAACTTTGCATGCACAAAATCGATGTATTCTTAGACCAACATCCCCGTATTAGAGCAATAATTATAGCATTATCCCTGCCTGTCCTTCAAGATATTTTTACAGTCCATATTTTGTGTAGAAATAAGGTGTCCCAATATACAAGTAAGTCAGAAATATTGTAATCTTACCTAAACATGCCAGGCTGCAATTCAGATGAAAACAAAATCAGACTGATTTACAATTATTTGTGAATCAGTCATTAAGAAACTGATCATCCAAAGAAACTTCCATTTCTTTACAGAAACGATCAATACCGCTGGAAAAACATTACAAAATGCAAGGGGAACAAACATAAATAATTCTTGAGTTCCTAGTCAACAAAAGGCAGCTAATTAACGGGTACATAGTAATAACTGTTCTTACTAGACAGTAAAGGGTGATTTCGTTGCATGGAGACGATATTATACTGGATCCCATTTCACGTGAAACAGAACCCAGTTTATGATATATCGTGTAGCGATACTTAACGGTACGAATCTTTACACGTGATTTCATGAAAAGAAACCTAGAGTAATATGGTAGTATATTGCAGTACATATAGACATAGGGGAGACCAGGGCAAGATGACTATGCTAACATTTCACCATTTTTAATAAATTAAGTTTATGAGGTATTTTTTTTTTACTTTGCATGCATTATTAAATTGACCTTTGTACTTAAATTGAGAATTTTTTATTTTAATATAATCAAAGTTATTTTGCCATTTGAAAAAAGCAAAGCAAATGTGTCAACTTGCCCCGGTACCGGTGCAAGATGACTTTGGCCACGAGGCAAGACGAAGATTATGATAATAGTTCAATACATTTTTTATTTTTAGAAAATATAAGGCAGAACGCCAATTAGTTAAATTTTGTTAAGTATTTTTTCCTTTATTAGTATGTAATAAAAGGGTTATTTTAGTTAAAATTTAATCTCATAGTAAATTAGTATAATTGAAGACCAGTGATTTTCATTTACAAAAATTATACACAAATTTTCCTCATTCAGAGTCTGAGTAGCCCTCGGGCCACCATGTGCGGCATTTGCAACACTTTGTTCAATTAATTTTCTGGTGGAGGGTCAACATAGATCTCATCACTCGCAGGGCACTGTATTATATTTTCTTTGAAAGTTTGAACTGATGTCATGAGTGTCAGAAGTTCGGGCTTCTTGGGCTTTTTAAAGGAATCAAACTTCAGTTTCTTTGTAACAACACTTTTTATGCGCCCCGAGCCTCTTATCTTTGCTGCTTTAAACGTTCTTCTTCCAAATTCTATGTGTCTTTCTGAGCCGACATCTCTTTCATCGTGGGTAAGATTATTAAAATATTTTCCGTAGGTCGCACGCCTTGCAACATGTTATCGAACAGATAGTGGATCACATAGCTCAAGAAAATTATACAAAATAAACAAAAAAATTTATATATTCTTCAAAAAGAAAACAGTAAAAAGTACTTGGGGCGAGTTGAAGATCTCGTCATCTTGATCAGAGATGTTAAAAGTCTTTGTTTTTTTGGGGGGGATTAACAAGAATTACATAAAAATAAATGGCAATTGTGAAAAGCGTGCTGTCTAAGGTAGTCATTCATAGCAAAGAACAACCAAATATCTTAGGTGTTACTCCAAGAGATCATACATTGAAGATCTTGAAAATGACAACACGTCAGGCAAAAAACACGAACACCATATTTCCTACAGAAATACATAATGTATGTTTCAGTCTGCTCCGTCTCAAGTTAACATTGGAGAGCTAGTCTAAAAATGTACTCTAAACTACAAGATGATTGAAAAAATCAGGGAAAATTTGAAAAAATCAATAATTCTCAAACGAATGAAGATAGAAAGTTGCCGTTTGCACAGGAAAGATGGAACCGAAGTCGAGTTTCATCACAAAGCCAAAATACATGTAATGTATAGTTTACAATTTATACCAACAGATGGCGCTACAGTTATCTAAGTTATGCGTTATATAGGATAAGACGTTGGGAAGAGTAACGGCTTACGAAGGTTCCGTTTGTGATTCTCCATTCAGAAGCACATCGATCACACGAAAACCGTTCAAAGGATCGAGCAGCATTATTGCTGGCATGATAGACACCTGTTACCAAATGGAATTTTTCTATGTTACTAACGACCCTCATTGCTCGCAGAAGAAGTTTAATGGCAAGTAACTAAACCGACAAAAGTCATAATGTGTCAGGTCTGGAGATCTGAGTGGCCATGTATGGAGAAGTATTTATTGGAGAAATAGTAAATTTAAATCTCGGGGACGAATTTTTTGACGATTATAATATTTTTTCTACATGACGACGAGGTGAAAACACAGAAAAGTAATTATGAAACGCAATGCATCTTATTGTTAAGGGAATGAAAATTTTCTTTATTCTCGCAGAATCTCAATACTAGAAGGCTAAAAAACGCTAGCACAAAACTAATCAATGACGCAAATTTAAAAACACTATATTCAAAATATACATCTCATTGTGTTGTATTTTACCCGCGGGATTAAGGTGATGCGTCAAATGCCTACAACGGTCGAATTTTTTGACGATTACAATATCTTCTCTACAAGTACTTCATATGCGAGAAAGCAAAAATACAAGGAAATATGAAAAGCTATTTAATTTAGGGTTAAGGGAACGAAAAGGTTCTTCATTCTTGCAGAATCCCAATGCTGGAAAAATTAAAACCCCTGAATCCAGAGCTAATCAATGACGCAAATTTAACCACATTATATTCAAAAAGTGCAAGTCATTATTAAAAAATTTTAGCCATGACATTGAGACATTATATTCAAGATATGCATGTCATTATTAGACAATTTTAGCCAAGAGATTGAGATATTATATTCAAAAAGTAATGCCATTAGTAGAAAATTTTATCCACGAGATTGAGACATTATATTCAAAAAGTACATATCATTCTTAGACAATTTTATGCACGAGAATAAGACATTAAATTCAAAAAGTACATGTCATTCTTAGACAATTTTACGCACGAGAATGAGACAATATATTCAAAAAGTGCATGTCATTCTTAGANAATTTTACGCACGAGAATAAGACATTATATTCCAAAAGTGTATGTCAGTATTAGACAATTTTAGCCACGAGATTGAAATATTGTATTCAAAAACTACTGTCATTATTAAACAATTTTAGCCAAACGATTGAGACAAAGCGTCGAATGCTTACAAACCAAAAACACAGTAAAATTCTCTAGACGTTGAAAACATTACATTACCCCCTCTAAAACCACGCAGTAGGGGTCGGAGGGGTCTCGCCATCAGGTTGTAACGCAAAGAAAGCGACACTAATTTAAGCGGGGCGCCCCGGCGTAAGTAAAGGCAGTTTAGGCAGCGCATTTGGTTTCTCTCACAAATGCACGCCGCGGCATCGCGCTTGCTTAATTAACAGATTACCGCGACCTGGGTAAGCTGCTTTTAAACCAGATCGATGGGAATTTAGCCTCCATTTCCATGTCCGAAATGGGGAGTTATTCGTTCGTGGAAAAAGAGATATATTTCGACGCGCATTAAGATAAGCTGCTGGGAAGCGGAAGCACACTCAACGGATTATGAGGGGACTCCGACAGCCCCTAAAAGTAAAACAGGAAGCCCGTCTTTCGGTTCGGGCGAAAGACTCTTTCTTTTTCCCATCCCCACCCCCCATTGGATTCTGTTCTTTCTTCCTTTCAATTTCACTTTACGTTGAGCCCTTAAATTGATTCTTGTCCTCGCTGGTTTCGTTTGTTTACAAAGCTAAACGCTACTGTTGTTGCCTAAAACTCTAGAAAGGGATGTATTAAAAGGTTTTTTGGTAACTTGTATTTATTTTTCTGGAGAAAATAATCCTAACAAGAAATGGAATGGGATATAGCTTTCGGATCGGGATAAGAAATAACAGTGCTTAATTGTTTTCTAAGTGCTTTAAGTAAGGATGGTTCTTCTCTGGCAAAAATTCGATTCCATTTATCTCGTGGACCATTTAAAGGATTTTATCTCCGAGATGCATTGACTTATTTTGAAAAATAGAGACTCCGGAAGAGACTGAATTATATTGCACGTCGTTTAAAGGGATTATGTTACTGTTTCTTTTATTTTACAGAAATGAAAAATGGGTTCTACGGTATTGTGTACGAACAAGAAAGTTATGTAACGTGAAGCCATCAAATAAAATAACGAACAGAACAACACTCATGATGTAAATTTCATGTCGTGCTGAGGATTTTTTTTTCTATCAAAATTTCATAGATATAACAAACAGCTTTATGTGCCAGCCACGAGGCTTAATATGATGTGAGAACGTTTAAAATGACTCATTGATTCAAATACCTGTAATCTATTTCCATGATCCTCAGGAATACATTACGTGGACTTAATATAATTGGGCTTAACTGTAATAATATATGCATCACATATAAAGAAAAGTTGTATAAGACTTGTGTTCTATAGTTTCTAAACCCGTAAGATCCTGTTAAGCTAGGCCAACTCCATGATTTCACAAATCTTCAAAAAATAAAAGAACTTGAAAATAAATTTGATGACATCTTCTTTTAAGGAAATCCCGAACAAGTCGTGAATGGGAAGTCTGTTCCATCTGATGTGTCAAATCGCAAAATCTAATAATCTATCTATAAATGAAAAATCTATGAATAAATGAATGAAATCTATGAAATGAGGGTAAATTCAAAGGCAAGACATTTAGTAGGGCAAATCAATTATAAGTTTTCTTCAAATACTCTTAATGAAGAGAACATTCCCAGGAATTTTGCTAAAAAGCAAAATTGGGCTAATCTAAATTTTATTGTCGTATTTGAGTTACGACAATAATTGGAAATAAAAATCGACTGATCCAAATTTTGTAGACTTAAACATTAAAATTGCAACAAAAATCCATCGGTTCAGATTTTATTGACTATTAAGTCAATAAAAGTTGACAAACTTTCTCACACGTCAAACCCACATGAAATTTCATGAATTCGTTAAATTAAATTCTGTGAAAGTTCCAGCGACTCAAATCAACGTGAGAAGGAAATCACTGCAGATACAAGCCAGCACATTACGATTTTATATTGAAACCAATTTGATTCCACTGCGGAATTCATCTTTAAGTTGTCGTTGTGATGCAATTCCAATAAGATTGTACATCAGTGTTTCTCGTTTTGCTCATCAACATTTAGTTTTAACAGAACAACCATCAACTATAATTAGTATGGAGACATCATTACGCCGTACTTTGATCATACTGTTCTTCATCGGCAGCGTCTTGAGCCCTTACATGCCACTGAATTTAACCTACCATTTTCACTTTCAAGGAAATTTTTCTTTTGTTATTATTATTTTCGTTCTTATGATGGACTTAAATAATTCATGCTTTTTCTGCTGTTAATTTAAAACTGCATATTCTTTTCACATAGCTCCTACTGTCCTTTTAACTTGCATGAATTCTTACGTTTTAGTTTTGGTAACAACTTGGTTTCGTTTAACTTAGAAAACTACAAAATTTCGCTTGAATCCCCTATTATAACCTTAATGCTACAATGATATTGTATAATACTTTTAAGATCTTTTCAGTATTTTGCAATATCACAATACAAATATTGTAACAATAACGCAGAGCATCTTTTGCTGTTTGCCAGATATGGAGTGTATTCTTAGGTCAATGTTCTGACAGGAAGAGCTGTCAAAGTCTTAATAATCTTTTGCATAACCGATATAATTTTTTTTTCAAATTATCACGGGCATAAACCGTCGAAATAGCATGGAGTCTATGGAGATATCATATGGCATGGAGTCTTAGGCCAGTGTTCAAACAGTTGAAACTTTCAATGGCTTAAGACTTTTATTGCATAAGAAGTGGAATTTTCTGCCAAAATAGTTTATATATTTTCATAAAATATTCGAAATTATGGCATAAATAAACTAATTTCTCCAATTAATTTATGAGACTGCTAAATTACAGACGGATATTGCGTATTCAACGCAAGAGTGAGTAAGATCTCAAAGGAATTGAACTCACTTAATTATTACATGTGTGTTTCATGCAACTAAGGATAAAGATTTCGCATTCCTCGCTGAAGAAACTAAGACTCCATTGCAAAAACATAAAACTTCAATAATTCATATATTGCATTAAAAAAGTTCCAAGGAATAGATTATTAAGAACTATGTACAGTTCCAAGACCTGCGATATTCTCTAAATATATCAGCTTGAAAGTAATTATGCCATTAAAAGATTATTAATATTCGAAATGAATGGAATACTCAAGTAGAAAAACAAAATTTTATGGAATTACACAACTCAACTACACATTTTTATGTCTCTTTCGATGTAAATGAGACTAGCACAGTATATGTATGACTCTTGGCTCTTCTTTCGCTTGAAAGAATGTAATTGATCTCATTTCATTCTAATAATTAAATAATCTGGCATTCATTTGCAGTTAAAAAATACTTGTTTATGCTCAGTAACTTAGAAGTGCTTCAGTAATGTAATATTTTCCAAAGTAATAGCTTACAAAATATCGAGAGATTAATTTTCTACTCAAATATCCCTATATTTTCAAAGTAATCATTGTATTCCATCACTCTATAAACAACAATAATCACTCAAAATATCCGCTTTTAAATTAACTTTGTTCCCGAGTTCTCCGAAACATCAATGTGTTTGCCTACATTTTTATTTATAATTCCATAAAGGAAGGTCTTAAGAAGAAAAAATACAGTAAAGTCACCAGTGCTTTGCAATAACAACAAAAAGGAGGCACTTTCTTACAAATTATTTTCAACCAATCGTGTTCTTCTCCAATAAATTATCCCATTAAAAATTCTTGCTTTGATTTCCCCTTGCCTCGCCAGGTACTTAAAATCGCATCTCATTTCCTCAGCTCAGTAGCGATTGTGGACTTAGCGGTAAAAAGAACACGGGATCGTGCCTTGTTAATGGTCCCTAAGCCTGTAAGTCAGGCTCAGTCAAAAGCAAACAATGTTCTGCATTCACTTTGATGTGCCTCGTCTTCAAACAGACAGCGGTGTTATGTTTGCGCTACCTTCCGTCAGCCCTGGAGGCAGGCTTTTTGCGCCAGGGCGGCTAATTGCAGTAAAAGGCAATTTAAATTGAAATTCCAGCCTTTTGGGGTTCCAAAAATTCGAACTTGTACCACTGTCGATCCCAGCCGAGTAAATTCCATTCCCCAAGCAGAGCTTAGCGTCCCAATTAATCAGCTTAATTTCATTGCGAAATATTAACGAGGGAAAGGCTTTCCACTGTCGAAACTCACATTTATACATCAATCTCAGTGGGCCGGTTGCCTAAAATAAGTGATTAAAGTAATGGGTCTCACTCAAACGTTCCGTAGCTGCTGCCGCCTGCTCTAATGAACTGTTTGCAAGCGGATGAATTGAGTTCTAGAAGCCATTTTGCGGGACGCCGAATAAGGGGAAAAAGTTTCCGCTCAAGCAATCTGGCAGCAGCTTTCTTCTGCCAACTGATCTGACCTAAGCGATAATGGCGGAATGGGCTTTTCCATCTGATAGCTCCTCGGGGTATTGGGTTTTGCAGGATTTGTGTTTCTGGTGGTGTCCTCGCGTCCCTCTTTATCAGGTGACGTTGAATGGCACAAATCGAAAGGAATTTTTATACTTTGAAGCAGGGTTGGTCGCAGAGTCATCTTATCCATTGGGCTGTATCCCCATTTGTCCCAAAGGCACCTGAAAATTTACTGTACAGATTTTAATTTAATTTTGTACCAAAAAATCTATTTCATTGTAATTTTAAATATGTTAAAAGTAAAAATAGGTTTAAGGCTCGTAGTTAGACGGCCATCAATTTCGTAATGTTGCATAAGCATGTGTATCATTTCAAAAAGTGTTCATACAAAGACTATCAGTCAGGAAATACTAAATTATGTGTGCGATAGAAGTTGCCTACATAACGGAAGCTGGCTTTCAAAATCCTGTTTTGAAAGGGCGCTTGTTTTCAAAATTGTAAATCATTAATCAAAGAACAGGGTTTTTTTCACTCCTTATTTATTTTCTAGGAATTTTCGTTGAGCCATGGCCTCTCAAATTCTTAGCTGTGGCTCTGATAAGGCGCCAAATTACGTTAGACCAGGGCGCTCAAATTTGTTAAGACGGCCCTGGTTGGTCGGTCAGTCAGTTTTGTTTCAATGGCGCTACATCTATACATGACCAAGTTACCGTGTATTTTTACAGCCTAGATTTTGGGGTTTATTACTATCCAATTGTGGAGCAATCAGTGATGCAGCAACAGTATAAATATATAGTGTGGTGCCAAATATAGAGTGTAGCGTTAAAACAGGAATTTTATACCTTTGGTATGAATGTTGTTGTAACCGCAAGATGGAATAATCATTGATGCAACATGGATATGCTGCATATGGTATGGTGCCAACCCTTCGAACCCTTTTAGCGCCGACCGAAAGTATCGTACCTATGCGCAGAATGCCGTACCAATTTGACGAATTTGCTAAGGTTTGGGAAAAAGCTCATAGAAAACAAAATAAGAATGATGCTTACAAGGTTCAAAAAGGAGCCTTTTACAAAAGAAACGGAGAATAAATTAATGCCAATTGTATTTCAATATTTGTTGAAAATCATACGAATAACATAAATATAAAACATTGTGAAAAACAGAAAAATCGAATATTAACTTATAATATTAATCGAATATTATTAATAAATCGAATACATTAATAAAACCATTTATAACATTTTATAAATTTATTTTGAGATAGAGTTCTCTCGCGATGCGAATAGTGAGGTGCCATCGCATACGCAACGACATATCGTCGTTGGCACTTTTCGCAAGTGTTGCGAACGACGATATATCGTCGTCCGACACTAAAAGAGTTAAAACAAGGAACGACTGTGATTGCGAACGCAAAACGGAGTAATCAGTGGGGGTAATAAAGTTATAAAGGATGGTTCTAAAATCATTTGACAATCTTTGAGAGTGACGCGACTCACTAAAGCAAACATTTTTTGTGTAGTGATGTTAAGGGCGGAAGTGACGCGTTGAGGCACAAACCTAAGTAATACACATAAAATGAAACCTAAATTGTTGCATTACAGAAGAGGTTCCCAAACTGTGGTACGCGTACCCCAATTGCGGTTTTTCGCACAGTCGTTAGGCGAGAATCTAGGGGGCCTCAAACCTATTCGACGTACGTCGTAGTGCTTATTTGCGACATTGGGAAGGCGGAGGGGGGCCTCAAAGCAATTTTGCGCCAGTGGCCTCATATGGACAAAATCTGCCACTCCTTCCCCCCCCCGGGGGGTTCGCGTACCACAGGTTGCGGGTACGCAAACGTATTGTTTGGTGATGGAAGAAAACACCAAACACAAAGGATCAAAATCAAAAATAAGTTATAGAATTTTGATTCCTCAAATTCGTGTGAAAAATGAAAGCTAATTGGGTAGCAGTGTGGCGTTAAGCCCGAGTTTCGATATGCGTGTTCTTTTCAGAGTTCAAATAATCAGTTCCTTTCTGCATTTTCCAATTATTTATTTGACGAGTAACAACAGACACATAAACATTTACGAACACGTATTTCACACAGCTGAACATTTAGAAAATTGTCTTTTAAATCGGCAGATTACCGATTCCATTCTTAGGACCTCAATCGTCGTTTTTCTCCACCAGTCTACTGAATTCCCCATCTGATAGGGAAGATGCATGCTAACAATTTCCCTCTTTAGGGATTACTGTGGCTCAATTTGCCACAAGCAGCGAAAGAAGAGGACCAATAACTCAGGAAAAAAGCAATAAAATATTCAATTCATTTCACGAACGCAAGACGTATAGAAAGAGCATATTCGTCTTATGCCTATAGAACACCGCCCTCAAACCCCCGCGCCTGTAACCATTACGGCTACTGGTTGGATGGGTATGAAAACGTCACCTTTATTAAGGATCGCGAAATTTAAATTACAGATCGGTTAGGGATACACAGATGAAAAGAATACATTTCATGTACAATGGAAATACCTATATTGATATCAAATATCACCGTAAGCATGGCGCTCCAGACATGGGATTAAATCTATCTTCATTAATTTTACAAAACTCAGCTGCATGATACAAGCTCAAGGATCGCATTGAAACTGTCTTCCAGTTGAACAATCACGATGAGTATCTGTTAGCTTTTCATCTTAAGTTGATGGGGAATAATTTCAATGCTGTTTTCACTTGTTTTAGCGTTGAACCATACCAACGGTTCCCAACTTTTTTTCTCTCGACCCTTCATTAGTCATTTTATTTTCACGTACCGCCCCCCCCCCGGGGTGGGGCCGCCGCGTCACACCAACCAGGGATGGATGCAAAGAAGATTTTATATATCAATCAATTACCAGGCTTCAGGAGAGTAGGCTTTCGAATCTACAAAACTTTCACGTGATTTTCACACGAACTTGAGGGAACAAATTTCTGTCACTTTTATTTCATTTTAATCCCTTTATGTCTTCATGTTTCCGCCATTATCGACATTTCTTCCTTGTACCTCCAACTGGTCCTTCGCGTATCCCCAGGGGTACGCGTACCACAGGTTGGGAACCTCTGAACTATACTATTATAAGAAAACGAATAAAAATTAAAATTAAAAATTAGTCCTACAAATGATTTTAAGTTAATTTGAATAGTTTGATTCTTAAGCTAACCTAAGCCCTTAACGTTATTATTAAAAATTTCTTTGCGCAAAGGGATGGTTAGGGGAGGGGGCCTATTTTTTGTAGGGTGTACTCAAAAATAAAAAGACTAATCAAGGGATACGGCAGGAAGGAAAGATTGGGAACCGATGCCTTACGGTATCATATACAAGAGTTTCTTCACAGAAATATTTATAAAAATGACTCAGAATTGCGTCCATCAACAGTACTACAAGCTTGGAAGCGTCGATGGAGTATTTGACTTGCACGAATTCCGTTGAAGACCACGTCGTTCGAATATCTGTTGAGGCTGCATGTTTGTGAGAAACACCTGGCGTCTTTGAAAATGTCCAATCGTTGCTTCATTGCAGCAGAGAGGAGAACTCCTGCTGAGGATTTTTGTTATTGTTGTCATTATTATTAGTTTTTATACTCAGAGGGAGGAGTCACCCCTAACCCCAGTAGCACAAAGATATTGTACAATATTGTACGATGTTGAACAATATTCGCAATATTGCATAATATTATACATCATATTATATAATATCTAACAATATTGTACAATATCGGGTCTCAAGTTGTGCTACATGGTAAACTTTCTCGTATACTACCTAATAATGATGTCATCCCCCGCATGAAAATTGTAGACCTTGGGCAAGACCGGGGTCGCCTCAAATATTCAAATTTTTGTTGCCCTCGGAATCGAAGACCCGGGCAAAGCGGAGGAGTAAAAATGCAAGTGTCCACTCCCTTTCGACTTTCGCATATAGTGACACAATATAGAGCGTTTTGTGTTTTGTAGTATGATGAAGAAAAGCGAGTATTTTTTTACGCCTTGCTTTCGACCAACTGAAACCAAAATTTGATTGTTATCTACAATCATAGTTAAAAGACCAAATACAAAATTTCATTGATTTAAGGCATTGCGTTTTGAAGTTGCCGAGTTCACAAGTATGCGAATATACAAACCGACAGACGGTCGGTCCGTTGAGGGATTCGGTCCAAAACTTGATACAAGTCTACAATTGTAATGATAAAACTACTTACCAAATTTTATACATCTAGCTGTTTGCGTTTTTTAGTTATCATGTGCACATGGGCACGGACAGAGAGAGACAGACAGACGCCACTGGACGAATTACGTCCAAATTTTGATATATTTCGTCCAAAATTTGGTGTCAAGATCACATACCAAATTTCATCCGTCCAGCTCAATGCATTTTTGAGCTATATCGTGTTCATAGAGAGACATAATTCCAAAATTGTGGTTTTCGGACGACATGGAGGTATAAGGCGTGGAGATTAATCAAAATCTCGAGGTCGAGTTCTTTTTGACGATTGCAAGACTTTCTCTTTGCGTACTTCTCACACTAGGAAGTAAAAATAGGCAAGTACTTGGTAGTTTCTATAAAAGAAATTTCTTTACTGACCATCTACTTCTCCATGATGCCGTATTATTTTGTATTGGAACTGAGTGGACACAAGCCCTGACCCAAATGAAACCAAGCATGTCATTTAAGATCTGACTGCTCGCTGTGTTACATTGTCTTGCGAACGCACGCCCTTCTTTCCACATGCAAGACCCGCAGTGGCTTCCGATTAGCTTAGTTTAATTATATTAACGTTCCGGTTTTAAGCAACACGAGGGCTATTTTGGGGAGGACGTCGTAATTTTGATCCGCTGTCAGATGAAGAGAACAACACCCGAGCTGGCACCGTCTCCAAACTTCCGCAACACACCAACGGGACGACGTTTGATTTGGCGTGCAACAGGCCCCATGCACGACGGATGTTCAATGGAATGGGGTTTAGAACCTAGAGCCCTCCAACCCCGAAGCTGTGACCTCAGCACTAGACCACCGCAACCTCCCGAAATCAAATTTCCGCAGGGCAATTGCCATGCATTACGCAAGCATGGATGACTCCCTTTATGCTACCTGTCATATCTTGCCCGGTGTGTTTTTCTGACATTAATAGATTTTTTTAGCACGCTAATTTTTTTAGCCTTGCTTAATGTCTGTAACAAATTATCAAAATCCTCAACAGAGCAGACCGTTGGACCTAGAGGTACCAAATTTGGCACATAGTTTCTTCTTGGGTAGTAGGTGCTCACTAACAAAAAGAGTAGCTTAGCTCAGTAATTTATTCAAATTTGGCGTTGTCTTTCACAGTATAACCTTTAATTTAAAAAAATCACTAAATTTTCATTTCAAAATATTTAATTTTTAAGAGTTAAAAAAAACCTTTTGATAGTGTCTAGGTTAGAAACAAAATCCGATATTCTAAAGCATTCCATTAATTCTGCATGCGTTTTATAAAGAATCATGACACTGTGTATCGTTTTATGCTTGCTTCCGAATCAGACAAGAGAAGTGGTGAAAAAAAAATCTTCAAAAAGAGAACATGCATTTTCGTTCCAGAAGCCCCCTGAAATAAATATAATAAAAAAAAGTGTTAAAAATACACTTTTATTAGTGCGCTAAAAAGTAGAATTTTTAATTTTTATTTTTTCCACATTTCTTTCTTTAATTTATAATTCATTATTATAAATATTATGGATTTTTAAAATCAATTTTCTTCTCAAACTCACTACCAGGTGGCACCACTGGTCTAGAGTCAAAATTTAACTACATTAATCGATTAACTGATAATTAAGATCTTAAAATATTAAAATAGTGTAATACTGTCACTCAGAATACATAGATGCGAAAAATTTCAGAACTCTAACACATTCTAAAAAGAAACAAACATCGACTACAAAATTCCATCTTTAGAAACACGGAACAAGTCAAGTTAAATAAAAGTTCTGTCATATCTGTGTTCTGACCACAAGCTACTCATACGAATCTTAACCCATTACCTGTCCTATACACTTGAAACTTTTGAAAGGGGACAACATTTATTTTTTATGTTATATATTTCGTAAATAAAGGATTAATCCTTAAATTTCCAGTGTTGCTTTTAAGCAATTTACTCAGTTTCGTCTTCTAAAATCTAGAGACTAAAACGGAAGCTCTAATGCCTGTTGCCGTAGATAGGACACATACTGAAATTTTTATTAAATCAATTTACAACATATAGACGGCAGCCTGAGTGCTGATAAAAAAAATATAAATAAATTGATGTTTTTCACTCGAGGCTGTATCTTTTTAGTTTTGTTGTACGCTTGAGAATACAATATTTTATTCTGCAATGTTGAAGGAAATTCCTAATCCGCATTATTATTTATTAAAATTCATCTGTGTTTGACATTACAGAATTTACAGTGGCGTACCTACATAAAATGGCGCCCCGGGCAAATTCATTTCTACTCAATAGAAACTGAGATACAGCTTTTATGGTCATCATCATATAGTATTGAGTAATTACAATCAAAATTGAGTCCGCATCATGTTTCATAACGAGTATCTTGCATAATAAATCTGGCGCAATTCCATCCCTCACATTCAGAGATATTTCTATAACTCACATTCTGAACATGCGCAGCTGGGCATGTTGGCCGGCCGGGCTAACGTGCCCCATGCGAAATTGAAAAAATAGAAATTGTAATTTATAAAGAAAGAAAAAAACGATTATTCGTAAGTGAGGAAATTTACTCAGCTTACTAAAAATTAGAAAATTCTAGCTGGTTCTGCAATGACGCTGATGTGGAGGAAGGAAGGCGGGTCAATACACAACGTCTTGAATGACAGAGTTAAATACCGGAAAGTTTTGAAAATATCACGACTGGCCCAACGTTCCCCGATCTACTCTACCATATTTCATTCTGCAATGTTGAAGGAAATTCCTAATCATTATTATTATTTATTAAAATTCATCTGTGTTTGACATTATAGAATTTTACAGTGGCGTACCTACATAAAATGGCGCCCAGGGCAAATTCCAAAATTGCGCTCCCTCCCCCCCATCTTTCTTTTGAAATGCGATCCTGATTTTCTTTTCAGAAATACTTTATACTGGGAGTGAAAAGATGAAAAGTGCAAATAAATTTTAAAAATAATAGGCAAAACATTTTTGAGTTTATAGGACATTTATTTAAAAATAAAAATGTTTTACAAAATTTCTCTTCGTTTTCTCAGAAAATTTGATGCATTCTAACTTTAATCCCTTAAATATGGCCCAAGCAAGAAATTCAAAGTTGTTGGTAAGAAACTTTGGATATATTAGAAAAATATAAATAAAAGTACTCGACTTGTACTTGAAAAGTAATAAAAAATGTGTGCAAATCTCTTAATCCATTAAAAAAGCCATACACGTACGAATAATAATGAAAAATTATATTACTTCTTTGTTCATAGAAAGTATTACACATATAGACACATTACAGCAGGAACTGAAATTCTTTTCTTTATGTAATTGTTCTCATTGATTGTTAAAGAAATCGCTTTCATTTATCTTGATTTTAACGGAAATACAGCCTGATCATTTTGACTTGCGATTGTGAGCTTTATGCGGTCCTTTCTTTCTACCTTTCAGTATTTTTTTTATGCAGGACAACTGCATCTGGGTTTGCGAAATAAAATAAAAGATAGCTAAGTAATAGAGTGAAATTACGTCTTTCAAAGTTTCTGGAGTGTGCTTACACTACGCCAAAAAATGGAGGTATTTTTTGCTTTATTCACTCACACTCTTTCCTGAATGAAAATAGGAATGACACATTTTTGCTAACCATTTATCAACAATTTCCGAAGAAACCGATATCCAATCAGTACTAATCAAGCATACCGTTAGAAACCATAAGAAACCCTGGAGGTGATATTCGATTCCTAACTATCTTCCCTTATCTAACACTCCACTAACGAGCTTCTAATTTCACGATGAGGGTTTTGGTGAGCAGACTTCTGAAACAAAAAAATTATTTATTACTTTATCGTAGCTTGACGCTTCTGGGTTAAAAAGGATTACATTCTTAAGATTTTACCCCACTTTGTTGAAATCGTTTCAATTGTTCAGATTCTTGGGAACAAGAGCTTTAAAAATAAACCTATTTTTCTTTTAAATGCAGCCAATTGATTCCTTAATTTTGAGCCCCCTTGTAATTTCGCCCAGGGCACGTGCCCTACCTCCTCCACCCTAGCTACCCCACTGTAATTTTAACAAGGAAACTTTTTTCTGAAATAAAGCCCAGTGTTGTCAGGTGGTGTAACAAACTGTTTTTTAGCCATAAACCATACTTAAAACGAAATAGGATTTCTGAACGTATTTTTCCCATGCTTTATTCAAGAAATGAAAGTCAAAAAACATTTGAAAATCATTTTTTTTAAAATCGGGCTTAAGCTTTGTCTTGGACATGAAGTGGCAGAAAAATCACAACACCTGAGGGGGTGACCTCTCTTAAGACCTTAGCAAATTCCTCTCACTGCTACCTAATTGTTAAACGCTACAAGTTTACAAATGTTACCAGGAACGAGTCCATTGGGATGGACTGCTATTGTGCTTTACATTACAATTTTTTCTGGTAATACAGAGTATGTTGGAAATAGACTATGAAAATACACAATTGCACATGAAATAACTGGACACGTGTAGTTATTACACGCAACGGAAAAATGTAGGAGGAGAAAAATATTCCGCTTACAGAACAAAACATTCAAGTGAGAAAAAGAGAAAAAAATAGAAACAAAAAAAGTAAAATAAATGTTTATAATACAAAGCAAAGCGCCTCTCTTTATTATCTGGATTTCTCTCAATCGGTATGGCTTGTGCGATCTCCCTTGCACAAAAATTAACTTCTTCAGCGTATTAAGTGTGAATGGATTAAACTAAATACATTCTTAAATTTATTTTAAAAAGTTCAAGTCCTTCTTTATAATATGCACTATTTGTTGACAGAGTTCGCAAAATTTATTTAAAAAGTCATTAAATTAATGTTGCGAAAACGCAATACTGGCAGGAAATGAGTTAAGCTAAACAATGACGGGAGGCTGTCTTTTTCAAACAGCCGCTGATGTTAAAGGCGTAAGACTACTTTACTCGCGTGGTTCTTTTCCGATTTTCAATTTTTTTTTAACTTCCGTTGTTACTCTATCTCTAAAACAAGACACTAGTTATGTTTTTAACATATGTAGTTACTGAGATATAGAGGATCGCATCACCAATTCATGCGTATTTTTGCCCATCTTAGTAGTCTCTGAACTACAATTCCTATTTTCAAATTTTTTGCAACTTCTGTTGTTACCCTTTATCTCTAAAATTAGACATTAATTATGTTTTTAACGTATGTAATTACCGAGATATAGAGGATCTCCCATACAACGTTTTTTGTGTCGTTTTGGCATGTGAACCAAATTCCTTCCTGAGACCCCAATGGGAGGAACACGTTAGAAAGAAAAACGAATTCGTGAATTAGAATTTCGTAAAACGCTTCAAGAATCTATTTTATATCTCCAAACATGAGACAATATTTAATATCAAATACCATCGAATCATTTCGTTCAGTTGTTTATATATAGTTGTTGCATCATCCTACTACTGCATCTACAGATTAGCAATGATCATTGGATGAATTTGCATTCTAAAGCACTACAATAGACAACTTGTCGATGGATAGTATAATTTTAAACCATTATTAGTTGTTAACAAAGAGGACCAAATTGGCCCTCTCTGCTCTAGGAATTTCTACAGCAGCCTAAGGCAAGGGTATTTAAACAACGTATAATCGATTGAATACTGCTGTTCGAATTCCACTCACATACACATTTGTCTTTCGTGGCATCAAAATCACGCTTTACGATCAAAACATGATTTTACGATAAGGCTTATTGAATAGCAATGAATGTTTGACGTAACCAGTTGAAACAATCAATTCGTCTGACAAAAGATCTGTCGATGTATCGTCACTATCCATTGGGGATAGTTCATACCGTCACGTGATATATGTCAAGCGCGCCTTGTCAGTTTTCAAATCCACTGCGTTTCTTGTGGGAAAAGAAAAGGTCTGAAATCCCAGCACATCAAGAGACAATATGAGACGGTACAGGTGGTGGCGTTCACCAAGTGTAAATGGAGTCATGTGAATTTATCGAATTGTAGTTATCTTGTCCATAAATGCAAATTTTACTTAATATTATGATGAGAACTTCATCTATATTAAAGATTATATAGTGGCCTTACTGAAAATAAAATAATATATACAGCAATTTTTTTAAATACATGGCTTGATTTCAGAAATCTATTAAAACATTTTTTCTTCACACTCCCGCTTTGGCCCCACCCCGAACTTAGGCGCCTCTGCAACAACATAATGCTTTGTGTGCTTATTTACGACGAACTTAACTAAAACCTACTTTTCGATGCTGATGCAACACCGCATCATACTGTTTTCAGGTGGTCAAGGTACAATACGATACACTTGACCAAGGTTGGGCACCTTCTCTTATATTATTTAATTACCTCTTAGACAACTGTTTGTTTCTTTATTGATAGAAAAAACTTACAACGTGTTTGTCAGGGATAGAACTAAAAGGGGAATAGGCGAAACAATAAAACAATTCCTTACAGTGTTGTGACAGTGTTGCCATTCTGAACACTAAACATTTTGGGAGGAGAAACGGAAATTTCTCTACCCTCTCGTTTTGATATATCGACAGTTGGCCGAGGTATGTACACTGCTGGCCGAGGTATGGCACCTTGTCCTACTTCACATGGTGCGTCCGGTTTTTTTTTACTTAATTCACTGGCAATGAACCTCCTTTAGCGGTCGATCTTTGCTTTTGCGATTCCATATTCCTTTGCAAAAGTTGTTTGTCTTGGCGTCTCCAGAAGTTTGTCGGTGGAGTTCCTTACCACCCTGTGTTTCTTTTTCATTATGTTTATGCGGTGTCAGTGATGACGCCGATTATTAAGTTTTTGAAAGTAGGTTCACAGCAGATTTTCATTTAACTAAGCATTTAATAGAAAATAAAAATAATTGGTTTAAATATCTTTTAAAAAATGAAGGATCTTTGCTATGGATCTTAGTTTCGTTATGGTTCCTGTAACTTAGCTATTTGATTCGTTCCCTGTTGCTGGTTGTCCTGTAACATAGCTATGAGTTATGATTCCTGTATGAATGAGTTATGGTTCCTGTATGAATGGATAATGGTTCATATATGAATGAGTTATGGTTCCTGTAATATAGCCACGTGATTGGTTTCCTTTTGCTGGTTATCCTCTAACAAAGCTATGAGTTATGGTTCCTATATGAATGAGTTTTGGATAATTTATACATTTCTGCGCGCGTTATGGTTCTTGTTTGAATGCGTTATGGTTCCTGTATGAATAATGATAATGGTTACTATATGAATGAGTTATGGTTTCTGTAACATAGCTATGTGATTCGTTCTCTGTTGCTGTCTGTCCTGTAACATAGCTATGAGTTATGGTTCCTATATGAATGAGTTATGTTTCGCAATTTTGGATAATTTATACATTTCCGCATGAGTTATGGTTCTTGTTTGAATGAGTTATGGTTCCTGTATGAATGGATAATGGCTCCTATATGAATGAGTTATGGTTCCTGTAACACAGCTATGTGATTCGTTCTCTGTTACTTGTTGTTCTGTTAATTATATAGTGGTGGTTCTAATATGCACTTGGTGCCACATGTCTAGCTAAGTCTGACAGTGAAGAAGTCGTGATGAAAAGGAAGTGTGGCATCCTCTGCTGGCCAAAGCTACTTAGGAGCTCTTAGGTAGTACTGGAGATAAAAGTCTGACTTACCTCCAATATATAGGGTAATTTACCTTTCCGACAGACTTTCAAAAGAAATATTTCCTCATTTGTATTTCGCTTTTTAGGAAAACGAGGAAAATTTCTAGTAGGCTGTCCGACCGCTGCAAGAAATTCCTTGCTAAAGTGCACATGGGTCGACCAGTTTCTGAATAATGCTGATTAAAAGCACAGTCAATGGGTGAAACTCACATCCTTCTTATTCCGACTAATATTCCTCAGCCACACCACGCCTTGTCTCACTAGAGAACTAATAGTTATAGTCTCTTAACTTACAAATACCCAGTTTTGCCTTTAAGCAACATACCCAATTTTGTCTTCTAAATCTTGAGCTTAAGACTGAAGCTCTAATACCTGTTGTTGCCAATAGGACACTTAATGAAGTTTTTATTCAATCAATTTACAGCATATAGATGGCAGCCTGAGTGCAGATAAGAAAATAAAAATAAATTGATGTTTTTCACTTTGGGTAAGATCGAATACTTCCCGTCTGTTAAACGCCGAAGAATCACCATCACAGTGGACGCAAATCTGGTCAGTTAAAATAGTTCAAAATTATTATTATTTAGTAATAATTCTGAAATGTTATTAAATCTAACATGTAAGAAGCTGCGATGATCTAAGCGTGTCTTATATCCGATAATTCTATCATTAAAAGCCGTCCAAAACTCCATAGACCAATTGAAGGCATCAGGTAACGATAACCATTTTAAAATTCCTAAATAATGTCAACAGAATTTTTCAAAATTTCTTAACTACAATACTTCCGTTGTTTTATTATACTGAAGAACGCAAATCGCTCACCTATAATTAAATCAAAATTTTTAATTAGAAATTATATTTCATACTCCAAATTCTATTGTGGAGGTGCTAAGAGTTCTCTTTGCACGATGTTGAGTAACTCGCATGTAGTTGCCGTTGCCAATCTTTTGGATTTGGAGATATTTTAGTAATTCTAAATTAATGTTATTTATGTTCTGAATTCTATTCTATGGTACGCTAAACTCTGTTCTTTTCTATGCTCCTTGTTATTTAGCAGTGTTTTATGTAATTGTGAATCTTCCCCGTCGGCTTTCAAGTTCTCTCGGGTAGTCGAAGCCGGAAAGGGTTGAATAAATAAACCACTCCTTGAAAAACGATTGAATTTTCAATTATTAAAGTATAATATCAAATTTTTCAAACAAAATGCCCTATTCGATGAAATTGATTCAATAACATAAAACAGAAATCTTTAACACCTTAAACTTTTAAATTCCTAGTGTGTTTTTAAGGATTTTGTGTTTGTGTGTATTTACCTTTTAAATACTTTGTTTCTTGTAATGTTTTTAAGTTTAATGTTTTCATTTTTTTAAAATCCTAAATGTGTTTCACGGTATTAATAACTTTTAGAATCCTAGTGTGTCTTTTGATGTTTCTGTGATTGTGTGTATTCATTTTAAATTATTTATGCGTTTGTAAACATTTTATTGTTTAGTTTTTTTAACTTTTATATTCTCTGCATACAACTTTTGATTTTTTAAATATCTTTATGATTCATTAATTACAGCTTTTGTTTTTTGTGTGTTTATTATTCATTTTGCATCTGCACTCTGTAAGCGGAGTTTTCTCTGTAGCGTGCCTTTCTTTTAAATAAATAAATAAATATTTGCTCTTCATGAAACAGCAAATCAACTTGTCGCTAACACTTTAAACTCCGCAACACCAATCTAGCGTTCAGACTTTCATTAAATCTAATTAATAATCCTAGATGAATATTCGCAACCGGTTTTGAGAAAATTAAACTTCCAATCTGGCTTCTAAATGGAGGAATAACCGTAATCTTATAATTAAACAAGTAATAGTCAGTAATTGAAGGCTATTTGAAAATCCCGGATCGAGCCACAGGCTTGCAGGGATTAGAGGGGGCCCCGTGCATCTTATCCACCCTGATTCATGCTTCTAATTGGTTCTTAACCACTTCCGGTCGGTTTCAAGGGAGCATTTAAAAATCGATTTGGAGCCAACACAGATGTCGATCTTCTTTACGACACGTGCGGACAACACTTCGTTATTGCACTGTTTAACATACCAGTTCAGATTATTGGATTTTCACTTATTTCCTATTTACTTGTACAGTTTATTTTCCATTATTACTATTTATTTCCTACTTCACTATTATTCTTCATTCTACTTTACTATTTACTTTCTCGTATAAGAAATAGGATAAGGTTGCTTAAGTCGTACCCCTTAAGGAAAAAAAGTCTACAAATTGCAGATTTTGTTAAATAAAGGATTAAATTTTGCATTATTCGCAACTTCTACGAATACTGCACCTATTTATTGCAAGAAAGTTCAAAATGCACGTACTATGTCGAATGAAATAAACAAATTTTAAAATAATAAAATCGGTTCGACTAAGGAAACTGGTTCTTAAATCGTACCTCCTATGTCTTAAGTCGTACTTTGGAAGCAAATGAAGCAAAAACACCCTATATTACTATTCTTTGAGTAAACTATTCGGTCTTGAGTTAATCCTCGATCAGGACTTTCGGTTTTCCAAAATCATAATGTTTATTTAGCTCTAGAATATGAATTTCGATTTAGGAATATTAAACTTTTATTGAAGCCCGTACCTTTTTTTAAATTTTAAACCCACACCGTCCTGCCTACCCGAAAGGGTGTAAAGCCTTTAGGAGACCGGTGGTGAAATATAAAAGAAATAGAAAAAAGTCAATATGACACGACATACACAAAAGCATCACAAAAACAGCACAGAACGTTACAAACACTGCAAAAGAGGAAAACAACAAAAATAAATTAAGTAAACCAAAACACAAACACGCACAAGAAAAAAACAACCAAATGCGCCACCAAATCTATAGCTCACTTAAAGAGAACCACAATTTAAAAAGAGAAGCCCCCAGAGTGTATCCGAATGAGTAAAATACAAATATAAGCTCAGAACAATACACCATTAAAAAGAAGGAGGCGATAAAAATTTTTGTAAAGTATCATTAAAAATCTTATTAAAGGGGAATTAAAAACAGACCCCGAGGGTCCTCACCAGTCCAGAAAACAACAAAATCCACAAAAGTCCACACCAGGACCATATCACCATTATGTAATTTTCATAACACCTCGTCCGTATCTTCTTGTCTCTAAGCATTATTTTGCCACGTTTATGGACCCTGCCTAAAACTTAGAAAAGGCATATTTATCATTACATATTAAAAAGAACAATATTCTCTTTCTATAAATGATATGTATCTTTAGGTGTGCAAGAGATCCTTAAGGCTTCCCTGGTACGACTTAAGCAACGCGACGTGTAATTTTTAAATAAGCATTATAAAAGAACGAATCGAACCAGAGCGCCATAGTTACATAAAAGCAATTACTCTAATGGCACAGAATGATACCCTAAGAAATAACAACATTTTATTTATAATCTTTATTGTTTTACATCTTACAAGATATGCACGAAAACTAAAAGAAAACTTATTTTCTTTCGAGGCTAGGTTGCAGCACATCGAAATAATGAAATTAACATCGCCGATGCTAGTAGTCATCGCACTGCCGTCAGCGTTGCTGATTCGACGAAAACAAAGCGAGAATGGCATCGGTACGTCTTAGGCTGTGGTACGACTTAAGCATCCTTACCCTATATAAAGAGAAAGTGTTGCAATCGTAAAAACATTCGATACCCAGCTTTTGATGACTATCCACTGCTTAGACCAACACTGAATCCGAAAAATCATTTTTAGAATTATGGCTCTCTATATGTCCATGAATAACATAATTCTAAATTGTACCGAGTTAAACAAATGGAATTTGGCATGTGATCTGGGGAATGTTGGTATATCATAATTCAAGATAAATCCGATTTCATATGATGAAAAAACTAACTTATGTATATTTATTTACATTCCCTTTGCGAACTTCAACATCCTCGTTAGTGTCTTTACAGTCAATTGTCTAAAAAGAGCATTCTCTCAGAACAATGATCCGCACCGCCATCTATCGGTCGGTTGTTTTATAAAATAACAATGAAAATAATACAATAACAATGAAAATAATACAAAAACAATG